>JAQIXN010000683.1:0-30991 GCA_034698145.1 Proisotoma minuta
ATCGCCATGTCGTTTCTTATTCTTGACTAAAGCCTCTCACTCTTCTCGCAAAAAAACTGCAGTCTGCAAAACCAACAAATGAAATGTCGTCATCATTAGCTAACGGTCAAACACCTCGTCTTTTAGCGTAGACAGGTGCCAAGTTGGATCTCATATCTCAAGGACGGGTTTAGGTACTATGACTAATAGCAAACCAATTAGTCAACTCCTTACTCACCTTTGTTTTCCTACCTCTTTCCAGGTGAGGAAGGTGCAAATTGTTATTATTCACGCCAAAGCAAGCTCAAGCTCTCAAAGTTGCATTAAATAATTAATTTCCGATTGTTGGATGTGGAATAATATGTTGCAGCAATTGTTGAGGTTGAGAATTGAGAAACTGCTGATTTTTTTTGTTCTGGATTCCGTCTTCTTCCTGGATGGATTATGTAGAGGGAGGGCTACTCACTTACTCAGCCTCAAAAAATGAGACGCACATGAATTTATGAGACATCATTAATTGAGTTTAACGTTTGCCTTATCTTATCTAACGAAATTAGGGAGGAAGCATTAAATTGTGGTTTCATTTCATTTGCTTATTTAATTGTTTTATTCATGTTTAGCTTTTGCATTACTTCAAGTGATAAACAGAAAGAGCCTTGACCTTGAACTTGACCATTGTGCCTTTTATTATCTGGGTCAAGGGATAGTAGAAAGTGATCAAGGGCCAAGGGCATCTCGGTTTTGATGCGTTTGAAAAAAGGCTATAAAGCCTTTGAGACTTGAAGTGATCCCTCATTTGTTCACTTTCTCTTCCAGGATTGTGTTTGGACACTTTGGACATGAAGCTGGTGGCATTGTTGCTTCTTTGCACAATTGGTGCAGTGTTTGGTAATTTTTAATTAATTGTGCCCGATTAAATGGAATATTAGTGAAAATTATTGGGGAAAATGAATAGGTGGGGGGTACAAGGACTTTCTCTGCAGCAAAGAAAAGAAGGTCTTCTTCCCATGCAAAATGGATTGTCTGAGGAATCATGGGGCCGTGGACGGGAAATGTGGGGACATGGACAAAAACGATTACAATTGCTATTGTGAAGGAGTTAATCCAAGTATTTGATTTCTTTTTGCATGCAAAGTTTTTGAGACATGACTGAAATTGGAACATGGTTTATTTCCAGAGGGGAATGCGGAGTCTGCACATTGCAAGGAGAAGACTGATAATTGGCGAAACGTTTGTACAGGTAAATACCATTTTTAAAAATTCGAAAATCAATACTCACTTTCACTGAAAATTTTAGTGGACTGTGTCTGCAATCATGGATCTCTTGGAGGATACTGTAGGATTTTCTAAAATTGTTAATATCTTGATATAAGATTTTCTTTAAAAAAAAAAACGTTTTTGCAGGTGACTGGGGACGTTCTTCATGCGTTTGCACTTACGGAGACAATAAGGAAAATGTAAGATCAAAATTTGCAAATTAAGTATTTAAATCATTCAAATGGAACTATTTTCTGTTTCAGGTGAAATGTCCTGCAAAAACGGCTCTTGAGTTCGAAAATACTATTGTTATGTACAATGGTCCGGATATGGGATTGGGGAACAAAGGACTCGTCATCATTGACACGCTAAAGAAAAATGGGAGTTTAGTGCCAAGCTGAAATGTTTCATTCGTTCTCCCAAAATAACAAATAAACTTAAAATTGAAAGTTTTTCCTCGTTTCCTGTTATTCTTTGATTTGTTATTCATGACTTTCTCCAGAAAATGTATTAAAAAATAATAGTCTTCTTCTTGGCAAGTTATCAAACACAAATCAGCCCATCCCAAGTATATTTAAAATTCCATTTGATCCAACATGATCTCATAAAATCCCAAGGGATACATACTTACAGTGATCACTGGATTTCGCATATTTTATTTGGTCTTTCTGCAAATTCAATTTATCGAAAGTTTCATTTATCACATATAAATATGTATGTATCAAGAAAATTAGCATGAACTTGAACTCGACTTTGGTTGTTTAAAAGTGTGTTTTAAACAAGTCAACAAAATTCTTTAAAATAGCAAAACCCAGCAGAATTTCGAATCTCAATCCTTTTTCTTGGTACATGGAGACATATGATGGAAAACAGTTAAAAGTTTTGGGATAAAAGTTAAAATAAACTGAATGATTTGGCAATAAGACAGATGCTGAGATAAAGACTTGTCTTGTGTCTTCTATTCTCTCTGCGCTTATCTCAATCTGCAGTTGGGTCGTCCCAAAGTTTATTAAACTTTGTTCTCCTGTTGGCTTTTATATCCGTTCTCAAGTTTATAAGACATTTGGGAAGATGCAGTAGGCAGGCTGAGGACACCTTATTAGACACCAAAGACTTTTAATAAACGTATTTAGGTATAGCCAAAAATCCCTTGTTGCTTCGTTGGTTGCTAGTTCAGTCGCCTTCATTTCATTAAGTTTTTTGTCTACACCAAAAATAGATATCAAGTCAGCAAACACTCGGTTGAGAATAACAGCGACAAAAAATTGGATACCTATCCGCCGATATCCAATCTTTTACAATTTAAAACTCTTCTTGACTTTTGAAACTGACTAACTTATTATTAAGATTGCCAATTTCCGGTTTTTTATGGTTCAAAACTGATTGCACGCAAGTATTTCAACTTTCATGGTTTTCATGAACCATGACTTGTTTTTGAAAAGAGTGAAATTGATACAGAAAGTAAATTGAATTCAAGACAAATGTCAACTTGGGTGGCCAAAATTCTGTAAATTATACAGTTAAAACAATTTGACGGTGAGCATTTTCATAGATCAACATTGAATTCGTAACTCACAAGTTTCAAGCATGAACGATCAATTTTATGAAAGTAAAATTTCAAAAAAATATTTAGACAAACTATGATAACATGAAAAATGAATGTTGAATGTCAACTGTCAGTTCAAAGAGAAAAAAGGCTCAAGACATTTGTCAAACTTCAGTCAGCAAAGAAATTACAGACTAATTTCGTTAACATGAAATTCTTTGCTACTTTGTAAAAAACTAATGGACCACTAAGAAAACATCATGTATCTAAAAATACAAGGCATTATTTTGATAATTTATATAAATAATTCATCTTGTCGCCAAAATATATAAGAGAAAGCAATGAACTTTTATCTTGTCGGTGTCAATATCAAGGTGGCATTTTTACTATATGCCAGCAATGTCTGATGTCAACTCACCCCGACCCAACCCATGATAAGAACGATAACTGTTTGGTTAACTTGTACATTGTATGGAAAACAATTTAAAGATGGGAGTAGACGCTTAAATTTGATCGTGCAAGTTGTTGGTGGATGCAATGCAATGAAGAAAAGAAATAAAACCTAAAAATAGTTCTTGTTCCCTTCCTAGAAATATTCTTTGGATGCTAACTCCAGATTTTGTTGATACTCTTGACATAAAACTTTACGTAAACTTGGCGAGAGAATAATAGATCTAAACTTGTTTCTTAAATAAAGACTGATGAGTCTCAACGATATAGGTACAAATGTTTTTTCCCATGTCTACATACATATGAGTTATAATGTGTTAATTATCCAATAAAAGTTTGCGATAAGCATTTTATTAATGAACACATAACGTTAAATTATTACTGAACAAACAAGCGTTTATTATTGAAATGGAAAACTGAAGCCTTGCATGCAGAAAATACAAACAAACAACTCTTGATTCAAAAATTCTTTTAGTTTAGTGTTATGATATGTGCCAACTATTTAACTATTTGTATATACGTTTTTAAAAATTAAGACAAAGGATTAATGCAATTACGCATTAGTTTAAGAGTAAAAAAACAACACTGATTGGTTGACAATGTTTTGTTATCCAAGTCCTTTGTGTTTTCCGGTTATGTGTGTGTCTATAGGGGAAAAGCCTAGAAGTGGCTAGAAGCTTTGTTGGGTTTGAAATCTGCGGAGATAGAATGCAAGAAAGACGCCGGGATGGAAAATGTGATGCTGGGGATTAAATTTATATATTCGCTTCCCATTTCCCCAATGCACAAACTTAGACTTGGCCGGATCCATTCTCCTGGTCAAATTTAGTTTGCCGTTCGAGATCCTCCAAGACGCTTCATACTTAAGCAATTACTCCTCAACGCGTTTATTGTGTTTCGTACATTAATTCGATAAAACTAATCAGTCAAGGTAAGGAGTATAATGCAATATAGTTCCTTTTAAAATCTCACATTTCTCAAATTCTTATTTTCTAGATGTCGATGTCAGATTTCCGTCTTGCAAAGCTCACTTATGTATTTGAGCGTTTCTTCGGTAAGTTTGGTTTGAGATTTTTATAAAAATGAAGAAACTTGGTTAATATATGTATGAAATTAAAACAACTTAAATTGGCAGATACGGATAAGTCAGGGACCATTGAGAAAGAAGATTTCCACCTTGCCGTAAAGGTACGTTTTAAAATATGCATGCAACTTTTCCGTAAACAAATGTACCTATTTGTTTTGTTTTTCTCACAATAACAACTGCAAAAGAACGCATTAGAATTTAAAGGGTGAAAGTAGAGGGCAATTAGAAGTAAATATGACAAACATTTTGGCACAAACAATCTGTCCTATTGCAACCTTTGAGTATCAACTTGTCACAACTTTTGCGTAGAATTTACAAAACTAGCAATTTTGGCAAAGAAAACAAGCCTTGAAAATATGAATGAATCATTATTTATTTGCACTACACATAATATTTGTTTACAACACTTGGCTTTGCATTCTAAAAATGATTAGTAGTAACAAATATTTGTTACAGCAATTGTGCAAAGTTCGGGGATGGCCAGACACTGATCCCCGATTCAAGGCTGTTGAAGCCAGTTTCATGAAGATGTGGGAAGTGTTGAGGAAACGATGCTACAAGGAAGACAACGAAAAAGTATGTCTCAATTACACAAAAAGAAATTGTCTCAAATGAACAAAATGTCCCAGATTTCCCCCGAAGAATTTGTTCAACTTTGGAGAAATCCTGACAAAATTGATGAATGGGAGAAAGTTTACATGGATTTGATGTTTGAACTTCAGGACACTTCCGGTCAGAATTTTGCATGCCATTATAAAATGCTCATGATACTAAAGTTACTCTGTCTGTAGGAGACGGAGTTATTGATGAGGTGGAATTTGCCAGCGTTTGCGATTCTTTCGGAGTTAACCCAGCAGAAGCTCGACAGGCTTTTAACACTTTCTCCAAGGTATGAAATTATTGTTCTTTTTTCCTTAAAAATATAAAAATCTATTAAATGTTTTTTTTAGCATGGACACGTTCCAGTTGACAAGGCTTACTACGAGAAGTTGTGGAAGGAATATTTTGGCTCTGATGACCCAGCAGCCTCAGGAAACTACATGTTTGGAAAGATTGCGTTTGATGACTAATCAAATCATTCAATTGGCACTCCAATTATCATTTCAAAATTGGGCTTTTAAAATGACATTACATTTTACGACATGATAAAAATATATACTGCCAGGTTATTTATTAGATGACCAAAATTCTTTACGTGCAATAATTCTTGTCCTATGCCCTTTGTTTGGCTCTATATTTTCATCATGATATTCTAAATTTATTGTTTGTCGAATTCTTTAGAATCTTGCACTACCTGAAATTACTATGTTGTACAACTACATAAATATTGAGTTTAATAAGTATCCTTTGTTATCCCTCCCTATGACCGGGTGAGTACTTAATAATGTTGTTTATTATTACAGCTAAGCTTTGCAATAAAATTTTACAAAATGCAAACTCTTTTACAATTATTTATAAACACTTAATAATTATTTACATGATATGAAACTCTTTGGCAATTCCTTTAATGATTGTTTGATCTGAAAAAGATAAAGGGTCGTCCTCCAGTAAAATCGGAGTAAAAACTTCCTTCAAGTCTCCCATTCTATGATGGAATCCCCGATTCTTTAAAATGATGTTTAAAAGTTCGAGATAAGCTGTCCTTCTCCTGTCTCCGGATCTCAATTCGGAAATTTTGTTGTAAATGAAGTCAGTCAGCCATTGCAAATCTCCCGTGAGAAAATGTTCGGCTGTGATTCTGCTGGAAAACATGTCTTTGACCAACTTCATTGTCGAAGAAGTTGAATTATTAGTCGCAGTTTGTTTAGGGTGGCCTCCTTTAATTGGATCTATTTGGGAATCAACAAGATTTAGCAGGGACTCTATTAGATATCTTCCACGCTTCCTTCCAGCCAAAGTTTTTATCAACAGATTGTCTTCTGGTGAAAATTGGAGATTGATTGCAAGAAGTAAATTGACTGCGTCTTGCTTCCAATTTAGATCGTCGCATAAATCATTTTCCAAGTGATTTAAAATGAATTCAAAGAATTCTGTTCCAAATTCTAGTAAATGTGATTTAGGAAACGCGTCGTCTCCCGTTGTAGTAAGAATGCTAATCAAAGTGTTTGCAATGCGGCTTAGTTTCTTGAGGTTATTTTGTTCTTTTTCACTTCGCATTTCTTGAGCCAACATTATTGGCAGAGCTGAAGCCAACATTATTAAACCTGATTTCGGATCAATGGTCGCAATCATTGAGAACACTTCCAACAATTTGTTCCGAATGTTTTCTCTTGTTTCATCCTGATACAATTTGCTAAGATCATGAATCCACCGATAGTGACTAGCTTTAATTAATCGTTCAAAAGTCATTGCATTGATATTTAAAAGTTCTCGAGTTAATTGTTCCAAGTTGAACAACACATTTGATTCATCTTCAAGGTAGCCAAGAGTGTGCAAGTTTTGAGGCTCTAACGAAATGAGATATTTCATGATTCTTGCCAGCTTTTCTTCTGAAGCTTCATCATTGCTTATTGTTGTTGAATGTTGTTCAAAGACTCGCAGGAGGTTTTCAATTTTTTCTTCCATTCCAGAATTTGCAAATTCATTTAAATGAGCAAGGATTCTTTGGACAATAACTTTTGATTGGCTAAGATCTAAATCTTCAGCAGCCACAGCCTCTTTTACTATTTTTGTCAGATTGGTTGCCATTTCTTGCCAACTTTCACTGCTTTCTTTCGCTTCCTTTATTGATATCCCGATTTTACTTTTGGAAGATTGTTGAGTTGGAAGAGGGATAAGGCTTTTTGGTATTTTGCTTTTTGTTACAATTTGAATATTTTTAGGTTCTGTCGATGTCAAACTAGCAATGGAAGTTGAACTAAAGCGTTCAGATCTTGGGGTCACTGCAGCTGAAGTGTTAACACAAGTCGTCGTTTCGTCTTCTTCAGGCGTCGAGGTGCAAGTGTATTCTGATTCTGCAGCTTCACTTATTTCGTCAATATCTTTTTGGGCCAATACTTGAAGAAGAAGGTTTGTTTGGGATTCTCGAAACTCTTGTTTCTCCATTTTTTCTGAAAATTCTTTTAGCTCTTGATATGTAGGCATTTTTTCCATTTTAGCTGACAATGTCGCATTTGTCACAAATTCTAAAAGATGATCTGTATTCGGTAAATTGGCGATTCCAACGTAGTTTTTGGGAATGTATCCAACATTTCCTTTGATGTTTCCAACTCGTAGCCAGTTTTCATCTTTATGATATGCCTTGATAAAAATCAGACTCTCATTTTCTTTAAAGCCTAAAATTTTATTGCCGTGTTGTTTGCCAGGAGAAAGTTCGTAGCGTCCGTAGAGGAGCATTTCGTCAAAGCCACCGTTTAAAGATTTTATGAATCCACTTGACAGGGGATCGTATCTTGCAATTTTCAACACAATAAAATTTTAGAATGAGATTACTCCGCATTAGTTAATTATTGCCAATCCTTGACAACTTTAGTGTTGTTGAATTGATAATCTTCCGTTTTTCTCGAAAAATTAATGAACCATCTTGTCTGATTTCTGAGACATTGGAATCCCAATAATCACAAAATGACCGAAAGTAAGGAGCACAAACACAATGGACCTCCAATTGAGGACGCAATGATTGTGGAGAAAGTAGAGGCAATCATTGACCGTTTGAGCAGTCATAAAAATGTGGAAGGAGTCATCGTATGCGACAAGGAAGGAGCAGCAATCCAGACAACAATGGACAACACAAATACAGTCATGTATGCAGAAGGAATTAGAAACGCTGCACTAATCGCCAACTCCTTGGTTCGAGATGTGGATCCTGGAAATGAGCTGATCTACATTCGAATTGGTTCAAAAAAATTGGAAATGTTGGCTCATTTGGATCCTGATTATTTGGCCATCGTCATTCAAAGTCGAATCAAAGCCGCAAAGAAGGAGCTTGAGCAAAATGCTATATAAATACAAACTTTATTCTCCAAATCCGATTAACATTTGTACAAAGAGATCATTAACTAAATAATTTACAAGCAGCCAAATAAATATTGTTTTGAAATAATAAATACTTTAGCTAAAAATAAAATTACTACACATTTACTTGTATTTCTTCATTCTTTGAAAAGTCCCAAGTTTCTTAAATAAGAGTTGTGAAGGGACATGTCAAAGCATTCATAAGTTTGAGATTTGTCCTTATTACACCTGCACATAAAATTTCCATTCCACAACGGATCGGTAAATGTTTCGCCAAATGGACAGTTTCCTTTTAAAAAAAATAAAATTTAGATACAATAAGATGTAGCTTGATTACTCATACCTGAGAAATCGTCACAATCTGTCATTCGAGAGCACATGATGGCTCCTCCATATCTCGGATCGCACGAACAACTATTTTTGCAAATGTCGATGTAATGAATTCCATATGGGCAAACTGCTGCATTATCATAAAATAAATTTCATCAATTCTAGACAGATTTATAGTAATCAGTAATTTTTGTAGAATATTCTTACCAGATTTTGTTGTAGGTATTGAAGAAGGGATGATACTCGATTTAGTTAATGAAATCAAAATGCTTATCAAAATATACATGGTAGAAAATAGAAATGAATTAGCCATTACGTAATGTGCAATATAGTAATTGAAAATGTGATTTTGTTGTGTACTAAAATCAACTCTTTGCCAAATGACGGAAGCTGTTGACAAAAGGAATGGGGTTAAATACCCTTTTCAAAACTGACAAAATGTCATTGATGTTCATGATGAGCATGTGACCTACAGGGTCAACATTTTGACCTTAGTTATACCTGATAAACAATTATAGAAAATAAGCAATTAAAATATGTATTATGTGATTTTTATGATAATTTATAATGTTTATTATATCATTCCACACTTCTCTCTATAATTAATTAGTTGGGGCATGAAATTTACTTTGAGTAATTTTATGTTGGATCTGTATTTATGTTCGAAAGAACATGAAGGAACAATTCTCGGAGACACAGACATATTAAAATGATCATAGCAGACATACCGATTAAACATATGCAAATGGTCACATAAATAAAAGAAAATACATACAAGGTTTGATTACACCGATGATTGTGACTTTTCGAATGATTGAGGTTATAATGCAGCCTGTATACGAAATAGCTTGAGACAATCAGCCAAATTATTTCGGTGATGACAAAAAGAAAGCTCAAGAGCCTAAAGTAAAACCTCATCTTCAAATCATTTTCAAGTTCCTCCTCTTCGGCAGCATCCAATTGATGTCTACTGAAATTGCTATATATATCTGCAGAATCTGACATTTTTAGATCCGAGCTCCAAATTTCCACATCTTGTTCATTTTCATTTTCTTCGGCTAATTGTTGTTCTTGCGCCTTCTTTTTCCTCCTCCTTCTTCTAAATCTGATAAAGTAAGCGAGTGAAAGACTAATATGCAGCGTTTGAATAAATCCTCCGAAAATTAGGACTCCAGCCAATGCCGTTTCTGCTGGACAATATCTTTTGTCTACGTAGATGAGTCCTAATACCGTTCCTGTGACGGGGATGAAGAGAATGAACAAGAGAAATGCCACAGTGGTACAAAAACCGATCCCGAGCAAGGTGAAAAATCCGCAACAAGCAGCAGACATTAATGAAAAGGTGAATCGGACTGGATTTTGTGATTCTTCCAAAGAGATTCTTTTCATCTCAAACATGAAAGAGTTTACATTTTTGGAATGAGAGGCTCGAGATAATATGCTCCCACGACTTGCATTTCTCGATCTTTGATCTTTTTCGGGTGCTTTTTGTTGGTTTGGGATTTTATTTTCCACAACTGGGTCCGTGGAATTCATTGACCCCATCGATGTCGTTGCATTGTTTTGCTTTCTTGGGGGTTCTTCACCTTCCCCTCTTTCGGGAATTGGTCCCTTAACCATCTTCAAATCAAAATTTAGAAAAAAATCTTTGAATAATATCATAGAATAAAATTATATTTTCAAGACCAACCTCGTTTATGTTATAATTTGGAGTTGTGTGAATCTGATTAAAAATTACACCAATTTAATAATTTTACAAGAACTTGAAAAGATGCATGAATAACTACGAGAGACAAGGTTTCCGAATCAACTTCAGATTTATTATTATTATTTTTCACACATATAAAGCTGTAAAAGATGAGTACAATAAATAGATGATAATGATGCCAATGCATGTCATGAAAATCTTTTCTTTGTTTTCATAATTTACAAATTATTTTCTTTTTACATAATTTTACAAAATTAGATTGGCCACATTAATATAAGATTAATTGCATCATCTATAAACTATTTTGCACATTTAGCAATAATTTAGCCATGAAATTTTTAAATTTTGAATGAGTAAAACAATGTATACGTATGTATGTAATGTGAATGATTCACACAACAATTAATTTACTGTCGCTCTCCCGCGACCGTTGAGGTCATGAGGGCACAAAGGCCACAGCAGCAAGCGACAAGGGGAACTGCAACAATCAATCCCAACAGAACGTAAAAGAAAATCACATACAACAGCGCAAACCGATAGAGTCCTTTGTGACAAAAGTTTTCAACATTTCCAGTGTGTTTGACATATTCCACGCTTGAATACATTCCAAAGACGATGACAGTGGCTGTCAGAAACCAAACGAGATCTGCAATCGTTAGCAAAGCATTTGCCAATCGGAACCATGATCCATGTCCATCGCATCCAGATTTCGGTTGTGAAATCTCAACTTGTTCTTGTTCATTTCCTTTCTCCTCGATTTCCCCTCCTGCATCTTCAACATCCTTCTCCTTTCTTTTTTTCTCAGCAGCAGCCTTCTTTGCAATTTGCCCCACATATTTTTCGGCATTGGACTTGTCCCTTCCTGCAGCCGTGGAGAGTGTGAGATGGAATACTTTAAGTACCCCGCCCACAACAAGAAGCAGTGGAATGTTTTCGGCAGTACAATACCGGTCTCGTTCCCAGTAAGCAGCCCCCACAACAATTGCAGCAATTGGAATTATTTCCAGCATGATCAGAGTTCCAACGCACAAACAGAGTCCAAAGGATACCGCAGTCCCGGTACAGCATAGCGTAGCGACTCCAAGAAAGTACCCAAGGGGGTTTCTTGCTGGATGCTTTTCTTGAGAAATTGATCTCAACTTTTCAGTAAATGACCGAGTTCGGGTAAGAACTCTTGAAACTTCAAACATGGATGAGACTTTTTCTTCCGTTGATGTTGGTTTGTAGGGATTGAGAGGCTCTTTGACTTCAGCATCCGGATCTTCTTTCAGAGAGATCTCAATATCTTTCTTCATCTCGTCGGCTTTTTCTTCAAGACCGACATCAATCTTTACGTCCGACGACTCCATCATGCCCCAAAGTTATTCTTTTAATCTAAAATGTTTGAGTTAAGATATGAGAGATGAGTTATCTATTATTCATAAATGGTTTCCTACCTTTTCCTTATAGCCGCAAGATTTGTAAAAATGGAGGAGGTTGTTGTTTTGCAGCGGTTGCGTTCCGGCCTGGTAACAGATCCCGAGTAATGGAGACTGAAGGGGCAGAAGTTAGTACAACAAGTCAGACGCATCCATTGCGAGTGAAAATTTTTAAGGAGAAAAGCAGAATCGATAAAACACGCACAACATGGAAGCAACAGCCCCAAGCACTGCTTTCACATCTCTTTCACGCTCCCCACAATCCACAAATACAGATATGCTGGGAACAGCCACTCTCCCCTCACAATGGGGAAAGTTGGTTTCTAATCCTAGACTTCAATTTCAGTTGCGCAGTTTGTTGTGCATATGGACACATGTAATTAACCCTGATCCCTGCCCTTATGTATGTATGTATAATATATTATTTCGCCTTGTCCTGGAGGCTTATTTATCTCCTTCTTAAATCAACAGAATGTAGAAAGAGAACAGAAGGCTTTATTTGATAAAATATAAACTCTCTCGTATATTTAGAAAGGTGTTCGTGTTGAGAAAAAATAAAAATGCTTTTTTTATTATGCCGGAGTTTCATTTAGCTTGGGAACCAACATTATATTATGGTATAATGATAGTTTCCCCTGAAATGTCAAAATTCCTTTGATTTACATCTCAAACCACCACTTACCCTTAAGACTGGAAAGGAATAAAGATTGAATTCCGTTTTCCTTCTTGCGTGACTTTTGTACGGAAATGAAATTCTGTATTAGAAGGACGTTGAATTACCTTTCTTTGTGTTCTAATGAAAATCTCAGGGGGAGAAATTAGTTTGCTGAGCTATGACCATGTCAAATAAATAAATAAAAGCTTCATTCTCACTTTCTTTCCTTACATATGCAGGCTTTTTGAGGTTTCGGCCAAAGTCTCAATTTGGTCTTTCTCGGGGGTGAAAGTAGTCAAAATGACTGCTATCTGCGTCATTACCATTTTAATTTACGCTATTTGCACAGTGAAAGGATTTAGACCTCAGGAAATCATTTTATTCGCTGAAGAAGACTTCAAAGGAAGACACAAAAGTTTTTATGACAGTCATCCCGATCTGAGATCAGATTCGGTTGGGAAAGTTGCAAAGTCTCATTGCGTCGTTAGAGGATTGTAAGTAGCATATAACAAAGTGAAAGTATAGTGTTTGATAAAATGATGCTCATTATTATTAAATCGATTTCTAATAAAAAGATGGAGAGTTTCTGGAACATTTAATTCAACTCCGGATGCGAGATTTATAGAGAATATTTATGGGGATGAGAAAAATGGTAAAGTTTGTGGGACATGGAATTCTCAAAATCAGACTGCGGAATATCAGTCCATCCTTCTTGTGGGGGCACAAGATTTGGACACACCCGCAATTCAATTTCATGTGAGACCTCGGTTTTATGGAGATCCTGACCTATATTTCGATGGTCGAATATTAAGGTTGCAACAGCCCATGACTTTTGCTTCTTACGGATTCACGGGAAGACAGAACTGGACAATTTTCAAAAATACTGATTTGACAGGTCATTCTCAATGTTTGGTGGCAAATGTTGACCATGATGGAGATTTTCTTGTCTCATTCAACGTCAATCGGACGCTGACGGTTGGTTCTGTTTGGAGAGGTTGTGGGGCATTGGATCCTCAGGTTTTGGGCAGACAGGCTCTTAATGAGGACAAAAACTCGGCGAAAGTAAATTCAATAAAAGAGAGCCTTATCATGATAATCTTGGTTGCTCTACTTTACTAAAAGTTGTAATAAATCATGGCCTATTTCACTTATGACTGCATGTTTTACTGAAAAATAAATAATTGTAAAAATTGACACTTATTTGATTTTATTTAATATTTGTAATTTAAATTTATATTCATATACAAATGTTAAAAATAATTTTATTGCTCAATATTGTACTTTCAAATGCTGTATTTTCACCAGTTTGATAGCTCTGATCAGAATTTAAAACTTTGTATACTTTGCAATACTTGAATAATTCCGTAAAATTTAAAATATGGCTTCATTTGTCAAGTGGTCCTCCTTTACTTTCCCAATCCATGAAGCTGCCTCGATACAACCGGAAATTGGAAATTGAAGGATCTCCACTGTAAACTGTGATTATAAAAGAAAACTATATAATCAAAGCATTTATCATTTCATTTTAGCTATAAAATTACTGTGGTTAATAGCTGCCTCTGCCCTCCTCCCAGATCGGCAGGAGAAAACAAGATTGTCATCTTTCTTTGAAAATCCATATTTGCTCTTAAATTCTTCGTCAGAAAGGTTCCTAAAAGCATCCGGAATTTCTGGAACTGTGTCAAAAAATCAGGGTAATACAGATTTGTACATTTTGACATTTAATCGATATATAGCATTTGTATATTACGAGGAATATTGCAGCTCTTTGGTATTTTCCCCTGGCTTTCCAACTCTTGAGGATCTCTGACGTCTACGAGTAGAAGTGTTCCTAAATTAGAAGCAAGTGGATGACGAAGATTAATGATTTGTCACAACCTCCCATTAATTGGCATGAATAAGAAAAGCTCTCGTTTAGTTGTTTACTCACCATCGTCAATCAGACCTTTCTTTAGCTCTTCAAATTCAATGTCTGCAAATAAGCACAACAACTTTGTTTAATCGGATAATTTATTCGGAATATTATTATATACCTTGAACATTAGGCCCAGTTGGGGCTTCCACATTATCTTCTCCACTCATTTTTTATAGATGCTAATTTTGTGATCTATAAAAATAGAGTTTACTTTGTATTCTTATATAATCACTTGAAAGATGATGAATCAAAAATTGATTTTTTAATTACCTTCTTTCGATATTTTATCCGAGAGTTTTTTTGTAATACTTGAGCAAATTATTAAAGGCTATATTTGAATTTTTGCTACATAATATAATACAAATGCAGCATAATATTATATACCGTCAAACTTTTGTGTATCTTCTTGTTGCTTTTTCCACTCTGCCTACATGCTTCGTCGCTATTATTGAAGCATTTTTTTCTCATTTTTTTTTTACATCATCATCATCTCTTCCATGCTACTAAATAGAAGAAAGCAGACGAGGTTTTATGAAAATATGAAGCATTATGTAATTTGGGGACTGTTTAATTTACCTGTATGTTTAAATATAATTTGTGGTCATGCAAAACCACTTGCGTCTCATGTAAAATATCTTGCAGCTTCATCTAATTGACTAAAGAGAGCATGGACGAGGGGAAATTTACCAAAGTAATTTATATGCGTTATTATTTATCGATTTACGCAGAAGAAATGCAAATCAGGCAAATTCAAGGTAATGCCTGGTCACTTTATTTGCATTGTTATATCATCGCCTTAAAATGTACTCTGCTAAAACCACAGAGTCATTATTATATACACATAAAAAACTAAAATATGTAAATAATAAATTAAATTAGGAGAATAAATTCATGATTGAGACAGAGTCTCGTTTTATTATTTGCAATAATTTAATTCAGTATAAAGGTAATGAATACTATTTGAGAAGGATTACATATGAAACTTTAGCACTTTGGTCTAATTTTCATCTCGGTTTTCATATAACTGTAAAAATGTCGGGAGCCCCATTCAATTCCTGACCTTGTGGTCATTTTCCCATCAGCCCCATCGTCCGCATATTCACCATTCAGATTGGACTAAAATTAGCAATAACCATAATTAAATTAAAAATATTCTTGACCCATTAACTTCAAATTGCAAACCCAAAAGCAGTCCTTGTACCACCAGGCACCTTTGTAAAGTAAAGCACAGTTTTCATCCCCATTAAAATCGTTTTGCTTGTCGAAAGTTGTAAACTTCATCTTTGAATGATGCAAAAGCCCATCCCCAGCATTTCCAGTATAATCAGACACCGTAAGACGGTAAGAGTCCGTCTTCCCAGAGATGTTAAAAGTTCCATATCTTGCAAACTTTGAAACATTATCCCAACTTGTGAGGTTTACAATTAATTCGTGGTTGCAATTTTTTGTGAGCATAGCCATCTTTTCCAGTCCTGAGAATTTTATGAAAAAATGCATTAAACAAATTGCTTTGTGGTAAACCAAATCATTTCGACATACCAAGCCAGTAATCGCTTCTGATGCTACCGAACCCGGTCTCATAATCCTTCCAATTCCTGTAGAAATTCTCTCGCATTGATTTAGGGACGTTTAAAACTCCTCTGCGTTGAATGACGGTCCAGCCCCCACCATCAGTGTCCATGTCGCAATATGCCTTCAGAAAAAAGTATGCAATTTTATTGTCATGTTTTTTCAGGATATGAGAGAAAATTATGCATACCTCAAAAGGTTGTTGGTCTCTATCTGGCTGGACTGAGTAGACCGCACTTCTTTTCTGACCAGAAAGTCGAAGTTCTGCACAATTAATTTTAGGGAGTGCAATCTCCCATTTGGGCTATTTTTATGAAATTTTATTGTTAAATTTATCAAGTTTATTAAAATTAACTCTAATTAAAATACCCTGTATGTTCTATCATAAGATCTTCCCGATCCAGATCCTGAGGATGAGGATGATGATCCGCCGAAAAGTCGACTTGCGGTTGCAGATGAATTTGCAATAAGATTTTCACTATCTGGTAGATTTCCTCTTAATTCTC
The DNA here is from genome assembly GCA_034698145.1 of Proisotoma minuta. Taxonomy (NCBI): domain Eukaryota; kingdom Metazoa; phylum Arthropoda; class Collembola; order Entomobryomorpha; family Isotomidae; genus Proisotoma; species Proisotoma minuta. The sequence continues at coordinate 16,375 of JAQIXN010000683.1, forward strand.
TCATATCTTGGGAAAGATCTTCCACCATCGCTTTCACTGCTTTCATGTCTGAGGAAAGCTCTTGAATAAGTTCCAAGTCATCGGCAACTTTCCCAAAAGCATCGTCAAGTTTTATGACAATTTTGTAGCCCCTTTATATATGCATTCATTATTAATTAGAGATACTCATATAAATAAAAATTTAAATTTTGATTACTTGTCTTTATCCGATGTATTGGATGTTGATTGATATCCCGTCTCAGAATAAGAATTTCGACCAGAATAACTCCTTGATCCCGAATATGCCGAATAAGACGCTTGGGATAAGGCCAAGACCAACAATGTTATCGTTAGCCCCTTCATATTTTATTTCAAACTTTGTCAAAGCTTAAATTATAATTAAATTTCTCTGTGCATTGGGCTCCACTTATGGAATGTCGGTAATTGGCAAATTCGTTCTTCTTATAACTTGCAAATTGTTTTCCAGAACTTGATCTTTGTGAAAGGAAGTGACCCATCCTGCCAAGACCACATCCAGATTCTCAAAATCAATTTCATACACATCTGCGTCAGTCTATTCATGGAGCATGTCCGATTGTATGTCCGTGACATGTAATGAAGGCTGACCTAATAACTTATTGCAAGGAATTAAGCAGATTAACATGGGGATTTTTGGTAATTAAGAAATGTATCGAGATAAAAACAACCCAAATTCCAGATTAATCTTCTTACATATAAATGAATCAAAATACAAATTACTCATCCGAGGAAAAAAAGAATGTCTTGTAACTGTTTTTGACATTAAGATGCCTATTTGTTGTTTATAACTTCTTTGTCATCAAAATAAATTTGTAATCGGTTTCTCAGAATTTATAGGAAAATCCAAACTCATTTTATACACTCATCTACAAAATGTCAAAGGGTTAAAATAATGTTTAGGTGTTATTTCATGCTTGATTGACACTTGGGTTTTGTCGGCATAAAATTTGCATGAAAGTATTAAAATCCCATAATTATGCACATCCTAAACGCTTTGTGAAATGTTGGCTGCAAATTATCCCCAGTGTATCAAATTACTGGTTTAGTCAATCGTTGCAAAACTCCCATTAATGTACAGTAATGAGCAAATCGCAATTTTTTTACAGCTTAAAATTGCAAGCCCAGTCAGCTCAATGGAAATTATCTCCACTCTCATTTCACAAGTGAATTAGAGTAGTGAAAAAATGTAAGTTCGCATAATACAACCAAAGAAGAGCAAGTATTATAATAAAGTAATAAACTCTGATATTACAAACCACATTTTATTCGGGATAATAAACAGAAAACAAATAGCTTTACGTCACAAAAGCTTTACCTTTTGCGTTTCAACATTTTAGAGCGTCATCTCATCCCAAAGCAAATTCTGCTAGAAATGTATGTAGTACAAGAAAATATGTATAAAGATATAAATTACATATGCATATGATTTTTGGTTAATTACTTTTGGTTTATATTTTTAATTGATGTACAACAGGATGAGGTTAATCAAAGTGATTATTCTATGTCAAAATTTCAACATACAACATAGTTTTATATATGCAATATATATGTGTAAATATTGGTCAAATCAGCTCTGACAAAGATTTAAACACTTGTGTTGTATTATAACCACAAACTATTTTTGCAAGTTGTATTGTTATACGGATTAACACATGACAATGACAACGGAACTCAAATTTAAAGTCAACCTTGAAAGCAGTTATCTTATCGTATTGTAGTTGGTTTGTCCCTACTAACACTATAAAAAGTATGTACATACATTTCTGTGTCTAAATATTTTTCACAAGATCGAACCAAAGCTTTGTCGTGACATTTTGTAAGCCTCAAGAGCATCATAGCTTAGCTTTGTTAACGGGAAGAAATTGTTTATTGTGCTGCGATTATGAATAACTGTGCTCAACATTAAACCTTAATGTAAAATTATGCCATTTGAAAATGTCCGTCAGTAGAATTTTTGAGTGTGGTCAACCTCTTGTCAAGTCAGTGGATAATTTCCCACGGTATTCTCAAAGAGAAATCATTTTCCAAATGCTATGAAGGGTTTTAGAAATGCAAATTAATTGCTATTATAATTGTGGACGTATTTCCTTTGCATCATCAAATGATAAAATTTAGATTACTCTGCAAAACAGAGATAGATTATAATATGTTTATGAATTTATGGCATTGCAATTTGAAGCAACAGAGGATATAATCACGATTTAATTTTTGCACCTTTCAAACCCAATGTCAAATCATCAAAAAGTCAATTAACATCTTGTTTAAAAATGCACTTAATAAATTGATGAAAGTCGTGTTAGTTTTGTTTCAAGATGTTAGTTAAATGATTTATGGCGTTGCTTCAGCTTGTTAGTTAGTGCTACACAAATGGAAAATTTGCAACTACTAAATTCGCAGAGGATTGTGAAAAAGTGTGACTCTGCGTGTTGTCTCAAAAGTAACAATAAAATCCTTACTTTTAACATGACATGACCAATGACCAAACACGACCACACTTGATAGAGACTTGTTAATGAATTTATGACGCGTTTCTCAATAACAATTCCTGTCTCATCTTATTTCTTCTCACATACATACAATTATCCACTTTGAAAGGCAGAAACCAGTCGGTATCGGCGAGCTGTCTACTCTTAAACTTTAGAAATCCCGTTAGTTATCTTACTTATCATCAGATTTCAAATCAATATATAACATCCAATCATCAAACTGATCCAAAGTCACTATGCATGTGTAATTTTCCAAACCGGCTACACACGCTTAGAAAACAAACATAAAATTTAATGCAAATACAACAAAAAATAGCAATAAAAGGGATTAAATCTAATTCATAGTAATCGATAAAATGTTAATTGACTTCCTTTTACGACCAACCACAACAATGTGGACTCAGGTCATGATGAAAACTTGAGAATGATTACAACAATGGGATCTTGATTGAAGAGTTCATTAGCAAATGTCTTGCGTTGCATCCCATGCCATGCAACATGAAAAACGAGAACAGTTAGAGAAAGTAAAGTAAAATTAAAACTCAATTTAGCAAACGCTTACTTTCCCCTTCTTTGTTCTTAATTAAAATTGACAACTATTGATAAACTAACGATGATCATGTTAAAAATGATGTTGTTGCCAACTTTTGGCTCCGCTCATAAAGATGGTTAATGAACTATGGGCGGAAGTGGAATAAAGGGATCAAGAAAATGACGTGTTTACTTGGCGTTGTGGAGCATTAAGTAGCAGTAGTAGGTGACAGGTATTTGCCCCAAGGTATTACATAATACCCGTCTTTAGTTTAATGCATGAAGGTTGAGCTCCAATGCTCTAAAGAAACGGTCATTATACTCCCTCCGGCCCCAGGGGCAAAAAATGCATGCAAAATATTTTCATTTCTGCTGATCTACTCAATGTAATGCAAATTCAACATTCTTTAGCCTTTGTCCCATTATTGGACTGCATTGTTGAGAGTTAGAGTTATCTGTTGCTAGTGCCGTAGCTCTGCCCATTGTTGTAAAAATTGTTGGAACGTTCCATTGTCCCTGGTTAATTGTCTCTTTGATTATTAGTCTCATTTTGAGATTGTTTTGATATTTTGTCGGTTGGGCTAACTTGGGCTGCGTACGGCTCTTAGGGAATAAACGGACGGTTGGTGTTGGTGAGGAGGAATTGGTTGTAGATCCTCATTTCATTGAAGGTCTTGAGTCATCAGCATCAACTGCAGATAATTAGTCTTTATGGGGAGAAAGTAAATCAACTGAAAGAGACAATTACGTAAAAGTTAGTAGTTGAGGCTTGTGGAGGGGCCTCCAGTTTATTTATTTATTTATTTTCCCCCAGGAGAGAACAATTGTTTATTATTGTTATTGTTTAATTGTTCTCTCTCTTTGTTACAACCAGGTAATTAATGAGTAATTAGTTTATTGGTAGATTGTGTTTGTGGAGTGAATGCGTAATTTGTAATAAATTGTTGATAGGAGCAGTGTTTGGTGATTTAAAATTTAATTGGCATTTGTGAAAATGGATGTTGAGAAGGCTTTGGATATTTCTGTCCCCGGAACATTTTCATCCCCTCAACAGGAAATTGAATTCTGGAAATCGAAAGCTTTAGTGCTCAAAAAAGGGTCCGTTTTATTGTTCTTAGATAAAGCTATTGCCACATAGTTTGTTTCTAGATTAAACTGTATTGTTCGTTCGTTAACAGGTATGAAGAGCTGAAACAAGAATTTGACGAGTTTCAAGATGACTCCAAAACTCTTGAGGAAGAATTAGATACGCAGTTGAAACAACATGAACGGCGAAATAAAGACTTGACCAACAGTGTCAGTCGTCTGAGAGAGGACAACGAAAACTTACGCGTAAGAAATAGACATTTCATTAAAAATATCCAGGAACAGGCAATTTTCAAAGTTAACTATAAATGTTGATTTGCAGTCCAAAATGGATCAAATGACTGCTGAACACAACGCTCGAACTTCCGAGTGGACGGCGGAAATTACTGCTTTTAGAAAGACTGGAGAAGAAATCAATCACTATGTGAGACAATTGGAACAGAAGAATGATGACCTGGAAAGGGCGAACAGAGCTGCAGCCATGTCTATAGAAGACTTTGAACTTAAGCTCAATCAAGCAATCGAGCGAAATGTATATTTAGAGTCAGAATTAGATGAAAAGGATAATTTAAAAGCTATGGTCCAACGACTAAAAGAAGAGACCAGAGATCTCCGTTACGAACTTCAAGTAACAAAAAAAGAACAGTCGGGAGAGAATTTAGTAGACTCAAATAGGCTAGAGTGCACTCCACCCCCAGCCCCCTTTAATTTGGCTAAAGCTCATCAGACGTCTTTGAGTATGAACTATGAACAATAATAGTTGTTGGTATTAAATGATTATGTTCTAAATACTTTGATATTTTATTAAAGGTACGCCAACATCGTCAAAAATGAGTCCGCTTTCAATCGTCAATGATTTACTACGCAAAGTTGGAGCCCTGGAAAGCAAATTAACTTCCTACCCACGCAAAGATGATGGAAGTTTACGAAAATCGTCAAAATTAAGTGATTCAAAAAATCTTCAAAACAAGTAAGTTTGTCGTTTTGTCACACTACAAAATAAGACAAGATTAGATGGAATAATTTATTTACTCAGGTTTTCTTGTTTATCTTGATCCCAGGCGAGGAATATCAACCCCTCCTAAAGAAGTTATCAGAACATAGTGTTTGTTTGAAAAAATAATAATTCTTCTTGCCATCAACTGTTATACTAACTTTCAACCTAATTCCTAACCAACAAAAAAGGACGCCTTAATTCCACTGTCTTATTCGGGGTCGGGGGAATAACGCACATTATTAGCCTATATGGATTCTAATCAATCTTTTAATCAAAAGACTGCTAGAAGTGCTATATAATAATATTGTAACCCTTCAGTCTTACTGCAGTGCCTAAAATTATAAAATGCCGTTTCCCATTTAATTTAAATATCACTATTTCTTTTGTGGAATTTTAGTCAATTCAAAATCATTACAATCAATGCAGGTTTAATTATTTAATGTTGTTAGATCCGAACATGATCTGAAAACGATAGCATTTTATAATATTAACAATTCGTTTATCCGTTGTACTGTACTTAATGCTTACTAAATTCTAATGAATGTTTAAAGTTTGTATTGCCGATTGGGTATTGTTTATTTACAAGCGAATTAATTATATTATTATTATTAAGCATTAACATTTATTTAGACATTAGACATACGAATAATGTCGCCTATGTCACGCAGTTATAGTGTTCAAAAAGGGTATTGACAGGTCAATAACGAAAAATTGATTTGGTTTATCGCAGACACTGTATTATTATGTAAAAGTTAACATATTCATCATGATATAATTTTGTGCTTTAATGTTACCAACAAGCTTTGTCTTTGATAATTTTGGCATATTATAGTCATTTCAGTTTTAAAAGCCTTAAACTAACGTAAACTACAAAACTGTCAGTTTAAAATTAATTCAGTTTTATCTGTAAAAATCAGTAATAGGCCGTCCATTATATAAATAGATGTGAGGTTTTATTCGAAAAACAGATTGGCTGTAAATAAATCAAAATGACAAAAATTTTGCAGATCAAAAGGGTTAGAAAACTGAAACTTGTAAAACAGGATTAAAGTAAAATACAAACAAAATCTTTGTTGAGATTGACAAGAGAAAATAAAAAATCTGTTTACTTGAAAGAAAAATATGTTTGTAGTTGTAGGCTTATGTTATTATGCATCCACAATTCCGGAAGTTGATCCCATTGCCTTTCTTTGCCTATAAAACAATAATTAGGATGATTAAATATGTAAACAAACGAAATCACTTAATTTTACCTTAAGGCAAATCCGAACAGCAGTGTCAAAAATCTTTTGAACTCCTTCTCCAGCCAAAGCTGAACATTCCAGATAACCTACAGCTGAAATTTTTTCTGCCATAAAGTCTCCTTCTTCTGTGGACACTGGCATTTGACCAACTGCAGCCAGACGTCCAATTGTAGCTTCGTCATCTCGCAGGTCCACCTTTGTCCCTACAAGCAGAACTGGAACATTTGGACAGTAATGGACAACTTCGGGAGTCCATTTATCCAAAACGTTCAAGAGCGAATCTGGATTGTCAACGGCAAAACAAATGAGAATCACGTCAGTATCTGGATATGACAATGGACGAAGACGATCATAATCTTCCTGACCGGCTACAAAATAATTAATTAGATCAGTTAGGCCTAATAAAACATTTTAAAATAAATATACATACCTGTGTCCCACAATGCCAAGTCAAACTAACAAATTAAAGAAAGGCAATTAATTATTATGAGCTTATCTTATTAGAAACTCGATAAAAGCGGTTCTTACCGTTTTGCCATCCACTACAATTTCTGCAACGTAGTTTTCAAAAACGGTCGGAACGTACGTCTTTGGGAAACTATTTTTGCTGAAGGTGATCAACAAACTCGTTTTTCCGCAGGCACCGTCCCCCACAATCACCACCTTCTTTTTCACAACGGACGATGACATCTTTCGAAGGTTCTAAACAAACGGACAATTTTTAATTTGAAAAGTACAATCAAATTTGGTCCAAAATTTAATTCGAATACCTTCCAGTTTTCCGGGACTCTGTAAAACGAAATATGATCAAAATGAGAATTATGCTTTGTGCATCCAATTTTTCAGAGCAATGCACTGACAATTTATTTCGTTTACTTCCAGTAATAATATAGATAAGATAACGATGGCTTAACATTTCTTAACATTACAAAGTAGAGCTTTGAGAATTTGCATGCAGTCGTTTCCTAATTTCATTTTTCTGGGATCTGAAGGGCGTGTAAAAAGTGCCATCAATGAACGTTTCTTCACTCCCTTCAAGATTTGAGTTATCTTTAGGAACTTCCACTAACGGGGGCAGAGTTGAGGTTGAAATAGTCGTTTCCATTGTTGGGAAAACCAATTTTACTTTGTTTTTGTTGGTTGTAGTCGGGGTCATTTTTTGTGGGGCTTGGGTTGGTTTAAAAGTGATTTTAGATCGAGGCGTCGTATGTTTTGAAGTTGTAGAATCAGGCATTGAAATTGGAGGTCCTGGAGGCCAACGAGCAATATGCATTATTTCTGTCGTCGTCGATATAGGTATTGGCATTGGGGTTGATGATGTTGATGGTTTTGGGGTTGTTGTGGGTTTTGGGTTCATTCGAATGGAAAAAATTGGTTCAGGAACTAATGGTTCTATGTTGTCCTCATCAAAGAATATCATGGGTTGTTTTGTCTGAATTTTAGTATATTTTGGAATTATAGGCTTGAGTTTTGATCTGGAATTGATGGCTCTATAGAATCTTTCCATTTCCCATTCCCATTGAGGACTCTTTGCCATGAGGGCCGAATTCATTTCCGGAAAATATAGGTCTTCTAAAATAAAATCATTGGTAAATGTTTTAATTCTCGAATAGTTTCAAGTCGGACCTGGTCTGGAATTAACTGGATTTGGTGAAATTAATCTCTGCAAATTGTACGAATGTGTGATGTGGACCAAGAGAAGTACAGAAATGGTCAAAGGGGAAGCCAAATTAGTAAACATGGCTTTTCTAAATTTTTAAAACACAAATTATCTGATGGTAGAAACAGCTACTGCTCTTTACTTCTACGCTTCATTCAAGATATTATATTCCAGTCCAATTTAATTAAAGCCAATTTTTTACAGCAATCTGAAAACCAGTTTTGACCAAATTTTTTTGCAGGCTCAATCTTCCTAAATGATGACGCTATATTCTTACTAAATACGATGAATGAAAATTGTCGACTTTCTCTAATTATTGATGGAAATTACCATTTGAAAAAAAGCTTTTGTCAAAATAATCTATATAAAGTCAATTGGATGGAAACCACACCCTTAATAAAAAAAATCAATTATACCAAAAATAGTGTGATTTGTACCAATAAAATAGTACATTTTTAGAACATATTGTTATTTCTGGGGGTGTAACTTTGTCCGTTGAGGATTTTCATGAGTTGAATGAGGGAGGTGAGAAAAGTGAGACTCGTTTCATTATACACCAGAAGAAGTTGGTGAACAAAGACTTAACCCGCTCACTCGCCGCTTCCCTCCTCAACTTCTTCTTTCTTCATTCTTTTCTTCCGTTGATTTCAGGAAACTTATTTCTTCCAGTTAATCTTACATCTTTACAAGTTTTGTTTGGGAAAAGAGAAATGGAGCGAGATTATCAAGAAGATAAGGGTAAGAGTGTCGTAATGTCGTAAAGTTGCCGACAACTAACTGTTGCTCATTCATTGTTGACCTTTTTGTTTAGAAATCTTTCGAGATTTCCTCGCCAATTTTTACACGGAAAATCTAATTGGGAGGGGAAAGGATTTCAAATATGCCAAACGACTCACCCAACTCGCTCACCGTGAAGAGGTTGACCTTGTCCTGGACTTGGACGATTTGGAAGGTTTTGCATCCGCTGAAAAAGACATGGATGCATTGATTGATGCCATTGAAGGCAATGCCAAAAGGTTTGTAATAAATTACATTAACAATATAAAGTCCCTTTGAATAACAATTGATGTTTTTCTTACCGCAGATACGTTTCCATTTTGTCTGAAGCGGTTGCAGAACTAATTCCAGATTTTCGAACAAGAGAAGCGATAAACAAGGATTCATTGGATGTATTCATTGAACATCGAGTACAAAGCGCAAGACTTTTTGAAGAGCAAATGCACGGACAAGATCCACAAGAAGCGGCTAATCGACCAGCAATTGAAGCTCAATTTCCACCAGAACTTCTTCGTCGATTTGAAGTGTATTTTAAACCAAGGAGCTCTGTGAAACCCTTGGTTCTGAGAGCATTGAAAGCTAATCAGGTTGGAAAGTTGGTTACCATTCATGGCGTTGTTATCCGTGCATCAGAAGTTCGACCTTTGTTGAGCGTGGCTACTTATTCATGTGATTCTTGCTCTGCAGAAACTTTCCAACAAATTAATGGAAATAGTTTCACTCCAATTAACCAATGCAACTCGGAATTTTGTAAATCAAACCGAACCGGAGGAAGACTTCAATTGCAAACTCGAGGATCCAAATTTGTTAGATTCCAAGAGCTCAAAATTCAAGAAAATAGCGCTGATGTGCCTGAGGGTCATGTACCTCGAACTTTGACAGTTCATTGCAAGGGAGCCAATACCCGAACGGTTACGGCTGGTGATCATATTTCAATTACTGGGGTCTTTCTTCCATTGGCCAAGTCTACAGCTTTTGCTCAAATTGCTCAAGGACTTTTGACTGAAACTTATTTGGAAACTCATGTAAGTTGTTCTCTATTTATTTAAATCATGTGGAGCTTGTAAATTGAAATGGCGATTTTGAATTTCCAGAGACTTGTTCCAATTTCTAAATGGGACGATGGAGAAGTTGTCGGAGAATTGACTGATGCTGAACTCCTCGAACATCGTGATGCTGATTTTTATGAGAAGCTTGCTGCATCAATTGCCCCTGAAGTTTATGGTCATGAAGATGTGAAAAAGTCCCTTCTTTTGCAGCTGGTATAAGATTGTCAATTATTTGTTAATTCAAAATTATAGAACAAATAATTAAATTTCTTTTCTTTATTAGGTGAGTGGCGTTGAACGAAATGTTGGAGGATTGCAAATTCGTGGAACGATCAATATTTGTTTGATGGGTGATCCTGGAGTGGCCAAATCTCAATTGTTGTCATACATTGATCGATTGGCCCCAAGAAGTCAATTGACTTCTGGAAGAGGAAGTACAGGAGTTGGTTTGACTGCCTCCATCATGAAAGATCCAGTCACTGGACTGATGACGTTGGAAGCTGGGGCCCTTATGTTGGCTGATCAAGGTATGCTACTATCTCAATCAAACTATAATAAAATAAAATACATTGTATCATCTTTTGTTTTTTTCAATCTTAGGAATTTGCTGCATTGATGAGTTTGACAAAATGCAAGACTCTGATCGAACGGCTTTGCATGAAGTTATGGAACAACAAACAATTTCAATTGCAAAAGCTGGAATTTTGACTACACTTCATGCTCGTACTTCTGTTTTGGCAGCTGCTAACCCTGCATATGGAAAATACAACCCTTCACGAAGTATTCAAGACAACATTGCACTTCCGGCGGCTCTACTTTCCCGTTTTGATATTTTATGGCTTTTGCAGGTATTTATATATATATATATATATATATATATTTTATTTCAAACATAATTTGATTTCAACCACTCTTATTTTAGGACAAAGCTGATCAACAAGAGGATTTGAGACTGGCCAAACACATTACTTATGTGCATCAGTATCTTCACGAACCACCAACAACCTTCAAGCCCTTGGATATGAGTTTGATGCGTCGCTATATTATGGCTTGCCGTAAACATAATCCAACCGTTCCAGCATCTTTGAGTGAGAAACTTGTGGGAGCATACGTTGAACTTCGTAATGAAGCTCGCAACTCCAAAGATTCTACTTTCACATCACCCAGAAGTCTTTTGGCAATTCTTCGATTGTCAACTGCTCTTGTAAGTAAACTGTAATTAACTATGCCATCATATGGAAATTTTTGAACACTTTTTCATATACCTTCTTATCTTATATAGGCAAGACTTCGAATGTCGGACATTGTGATTGATGATGATGTAAATGAAGCAATACGTCTTGTTGAAAAATCACGAGACTCTCTCAAACCTGGTAAGCTTTATATATTTTTTAAATTATTTGTCAAAGACAAGAAAAGCTAATTTTGTGGATATTCATTAGGAGCTAACCCACACCATATTCAAAGAAACGTTAGTACATCTCAGAAAATTAACGAGATTATTCGAAAAATGAAGAGTGGTCTCAAGAACCAAGACGCACCAATTTCCATCAAAGAAATCAAGGAGAAATGTAAAGGCTTCACTAAGGAGCAAATTGACAGATGCCTTGACGAATACGAGAGTCTCAATGTTTGGCACATTAACCAAGCCAAAACCAAGTTGACATTTGTTTAAACATGAAAACTATATTTTCTCAAAATGACAGTTTAGTTTAATGACATTTTGTTCTCGGGCTATAATTGTACATTTTTTCTTCTTTTTAATTTATGTTGATTTATTAATTACCCTGAATCTGTTTTTCTATCTTTCATTTTCATAATATTTGTGTTAATTTAGTTTAATTTTCACTTTGTCCAATTTATATTTTAATGGAGCAAAAAAAATAAATGATTTGAATTAAAGAGTAAGAAAAACGGCAATTTATTTTTATTTTCTCATTCGAACTTTGGTACAATTATGACTAACAAAATTATAGCCAAGCTGGATATATAAAAAGAAAGACTGATTCGAAATAATTAGCTAATAATTCCCAAACAATTTCTTTCCTCTGTGATTAAAAGTAACGAAATTTGGTCTATTGAGAAAAGATTCGTAGGATTTTGTACAGAGATCTTCAACAGCTCTAATTTCTTGGAACGTTTTTGTTGCTGCTGCTCCCCAAATTGATAACGCCAGTCCCAACAACGCCTCAATCATCATCTAATTTAATACAAATCAATTGGAATTAATTAAAATTGGGGATTTGTTAAATCGGGAATATTTTAACTTACGTCTAAAGGCAGTGATGTGAATTCTTCTTCGTTGTAGCGGACAAAGGCTAAATGTTGTGAGACGGAGTAGCCAGTGTGACAAAGAAGGAAAACCCCCACAAAAACCCCAATCTTCCCCAACGTACGCCCCATAGCTTAAAATGTAAAAGTCCTGAAGGAGTTGAAGAAAATCACCTGAAATTTGACAAAAGGGATTTAAATTCATTTTATTATTTTAATGTTATTTAATTGATTTGACCTACCACACAATTAATTAATTAATTTTAAAGAGGACAAAAATTACTTGAATTCATCCCCTACTCTGAGAAAACTGTTGGCGCAGCGTCATTTCAATGGTTGGTTCACTTTCCATGCAAAATGCAAATGAAATGATAAACTAAAGAAAATTACAACAGCGTTTGTATTTTTAAAAGTTTTTTATCTGTTTTTTGAGGATAACAAGTGGTCTGTATGTTAAAACAAAGTAGTTACAAATACTGATGGATGAATAAAATTATTTGGCCTTTGGTTTCATTGGGGGTCTAAACTCCAATTTTCTGGACTTGAGAACGGTCCAATAGCGACGTTTCAAATAATATGTTATAAAGGCCAGAAGAGGAAACATTAGGCTTGCCTATCAAAAAGTAAAAAGTTATTAATCCAATTTTAATTGTTGATGCAATATAAAGATTACTTTGATGCCCATCTTTTTTCTTTCATCATGTTCGGGTTCAGCAGCCCACTTTAGAAAAGTTGATACGTCTTTGGCAAGTTGACTTGCTGTCGCTGGTGTTCCATCAGCATATTCTATTACCTTTAGAATAAAAAAATAACATATGTAATTTCTAGATTATATGATGCAACTTGAACTGCTGCATACCTCGTCGTAGAGCGTTTGGCCCATTCCAATTGCACCTCCGACAAAATAGGGGTTGAAATGTTGCCCCTCTCGCAACACAATTCCAGCAGGGGCCTCGGTATATCCGGTAAGAAGGGCAAAGACGTAGTCATCCCCTCCGTGACGAGCCAACGTGATATAAGAGAGATCTGGAGGAAATGCACCATTGTTTGCAGCTCGTGCAGCCTCCTCATTTGGGTAAGGATTTGGGAAATAGTCTGCAAGTTTCCCTGTCCTCTCAAACATATGACCTTGTTCGTTTGGTCCATCAGTGACCTATTATTATAAAATTTACTTGGATGAGTAACTAAAAATACATTTATGAATGGCTTCTCACCATAATCTGCTCAGCTTCTTGTTTGGCTTCATCTTCGGTATGGCAAACGTCAATAAGATTTCGGTAGGCGAGGAATCTCATGGAGTGACATGCTGAACAAACTTGTTTATAGACTTCATATCCACGACGAATGGAGGCATGGTCCAAAGAATCAAAATAGCCTTTGTGTGACCACGGCAGATGAGGTGGATGAAGGATTAGCTCAGAGGCTAATAACCCCCCGACCCCTGCAGCACAAACGGTACCCACTGCAGTATACCCAACAATTTTCAAAACCTTGAAGGGACAAAAAAGACAAGTTAATAAACAAGGTTATTCGAGTGCAAACGTTTGTTAGTCTGATTACCCTCTTGCTACATAACTTTGATAAAGACATTTTTTTAAAACAATGCTAATCTTGATTCATGTGGGGGAAAATAAAAGATCAACCAAAATAAGCGTCAAAAGCTAAACGCGTTACCAGTTACTAAGTAAAATTTTAACTGATTGAATTGAGCTTTCGAGCAGCATCAGATGACCGATGGCCCAAAGATCGACACAATGTCGACGATACCTCACCTATAACTATCGAAAAATACGAATGACAACTTTTTCTGCTAAAGAGGCTTCAAAATGTACAACTTTAAATATTATTATGACCCTACCCTAACCTTCGAGTCGCAATGCAATTATACTAATGATATTTTTTCAATAAAAGTGGAAAAAATAGAAACATAAAACAGGAAAATTGGGAAAGAAAATGAGCATCCAAAAGTTTTGGAGGAAAACGCAAAATCCCGGTTCGCGTTGATGATGCCAACAACTTTCGCGTCCCGTCTCAAAATTCTCAAGAGATTGAGAGTCTCACAATTTGAGACTGAAAGTGAGAAGGGTCAATAGAAGGTCCTGAAGGACTTTTTTTTAGATTTCTCTTATCTTTTATGATAAGAGAAATCGTTCTATCAAAAATTGCTACGTCTCATTTTAGATTCTCGAATAATTTTATAGCATATTTCTAGATTCGAAGTACTTAATGCCTATATATACTTACTTACTCATTTTGAGCTTAAATTACCGGTATCAATTTTTCAATACTTTCATAATTCAGCCTTTTCATTTTATTTCTCATTTAAATTAGAGTAATTTGTGCTTTTGAGCTCGAAATTTCAAAAGAGAATTGAAGGGCTGCTTTTGCCAGGCTTCGTATCGTACCATGAAATTGCCAATGATCAGTTTGCACTTCTTTCTTTTGAAAATTTTAGGTTCACATACTCAGTCTTAACGCAAAAAAAAAGGACAAACATT
>JAQIXN010000684.1:0-30970 GCA_034698145.1 Proisotoma minuta
GGAGGAGTTGTTTTAAGTTGATTGTACATGTGTGTCTTGTTATCAGATCGTATTTCAGCTACCAATGCCCTAAAAGTTTTGTATTCCGTGGAATCTGGTTTATTCAAGAACCAAAGCAAAGGGTCGACTTTTTGTTTGGCTTCATTTTCAATATGATCTCCTTGATCTGCAACAACTGCAGCTAACTGCTTCACTTGTGGGGATGGAAATCCAAAAAGTTTCGGAGTGTCTAATAAGAGTAAGAGTAATAATATGATTATTATTATATAAATACATTTCTCACTTAGTTAAAAAATTAAATGGTCGGGTAAAATTTGCATACTTTGAACCGGCGGTGGAGGTGGCGGGGGTGGAATCCATCGCTGATTACTATTGTGTTTGTTATTATGAAACTGTTTATTATCTGCTGGTCTTTCTTCTCGCCTTGGTGGTGGGGGCGGAGGTGGCGTAGATGCAACAAAAATTTTATTTCCACCATTTCCTCGATTGTTGGATTTGTTTGTGTAATCTGGATGGATTAATTTTATTCCGGATTTTTTGACTGGTGTTCCATATTCATCGTATTCAATGGGTTCTTCTTTAACTTTGCTTTTCTTTGCAGCATTCTCTTCCTCTTCTATAAAAAAAAATAAATCAGCCATGCCATATTCCATAAATAATATGAAATTACTTTTCTTCATGGCCGCTTCTTCTTGCATTCGTTTAAATTGCTCCAAAAATGATCCGTCATTGTTGAAGGTGTTAACCTTTGGATCGTCCTCTTCCTCAATTTTGTATCTAGATTCAGAACATTTGAAATTGTTAGGGGGCAGACGAATTAAATTAATTTGAAATTTTGTTATCCATATTAATGTCAAGAGTTGTGAGTCTTCTCCAATGCAAATGATCATCCATCTTTCTCTCTTGTAAATTATTCTCCATACCTTTGTGAGGCTTCGGAAGTTGATGCAGAAGTTGCACTCGCACCTGCGACTAGATTTAAAACCACTCAATCTCCACCCTATTTAGTACCCCATTAACATTTAATCCCTCTCCCTGAATAACTAATGATAATTCCCCAGAAAAAAATATATAGTTACCTGATTCTTATACTTTGAGACTAGCTAACTAAATATTGCCCCTGAGGCACTGAGTAGAACTATTCATAAACTGCATAAAATGTTCTTACCAATTGGGGATGTGGTGGAGTCGGGACTGTCGCCAGAGGCCTTCAGCGCCTTCTTTCTCCGTTCCGCTTCCAGTTTGGCTTCAATTTCCTTCTTCTTCTGTTGTATTAGTTGCTGTTGCTTGACCATTTGGTCAAATCGGTCACTTCGACTCCCCCGGCCCCCTCCACCCCCCTCATTCTGCCCACTCGTCTTCCCATAAAACATTTTTAGGGACTTATGTTTACTTTTGGTGACTAGAATCTGAAGAAACGCCTAAAAAATGAAGAAAGAAAAACAAAAAAACCATTGAACTTCAGTTACCAAAGTTTAGTTAATATTTTACCTGAGTTGTCTTAAAAGTTGGACCTCATTTTAAGGTCGTAGGGTCACTCGAATTATTTGCCAAAAAATGTTAGTCAATGGACTATAGAGGCTATAGAAGAGCGGGAGTGAGTGAGAAAGATGAGATTCCTTTTCAATTCGTTGAATTCAGTTGTCCACAGGACCAAGTTGACGATGACGTCGATGACAGGGACAGGGGAAGCAGAGCCGGCAGCAGGGATGTTGATCTATCGATTTACAAACGAGTTCCAATATCTTCTGCTTCAAACGGCTTACGGGGGACATCACTGGACTCCCCCCAAGGGTAATGGGTTAGCACTAATGAACACATAGTATGTATTCCAATTTAAACAACAAATTTGCAGGTCACTTGGACCCTGGAGAGGACAATTTGAAGGCTGCGTATCGAGAGACAGAAGAAGAAGCCGGACTTTCCCCTGATCTCTATGAAATTGAAAAGGATATTGAGCCTATAGTTCTAAAGGTAAATCACAAAACGTTTTGCTCATGTTTTATGTGATTTTAAAACAAAATATTTTTAGTATCCGGTAAAAAAATTACTAAAGACTGTGACTTATTGGGTAGCAAAGTTGAAGGATCCCGACACGCCAATTAAATTATCTTCCGAACACCAAGATATGAAATGGGCAAACGTTTCCGAGGCCATAGCTTTGACTCACACAAATCAAGGAGACGCCATCCAAAGTCTTGACAAAATTTTAAAGGAACGATTCAATACAAAACACTGACGCTCGTCACCTCAAAAAAATGAACCTGGATATAAATGAATAATAATAAATTCCAAACCTTTATCTATTTGATAAAAAATTCACGGAAGAGGAAGTATTTTTATTATTTCATATTTTTCATGTATTATATGTATACTTTTTTGAAGAATTATCAGCAAGTATAATTCATAAATGGCACTACCATTTGTATTAATTTAAGGACAAAGTAAGTTTATTAAATAGTTTAAAGACACATCTACTATTCTACTTCTAATATATTGGACTGATAACAATGAAAGATTCTTGTGTGTGTGTGCACCATAATCACAGGGCATATTTTTAAAATTTTTGAAGGTACTTTCTGAAAATAATGAGAAAGAGGTAATGTCTAAGTTACACGATAGACAACAATTAATACCTACGTAACATTTGTCTACGTATTTTGCAAAATGACACTGTTTGTCTCAATGTCAAAAAAGTTTACGACTTTGACAGAAAATCCAAAAGAGATTTTGGTTGAGCTTTTTATAGTTTTTTTTCAGGGAATCCAGAGTAAATAGATTGATTTAAGAGATGTGAAGATTTTGAGAATTGAACAACTTTTCGACGAAAGGCGAAAGCCTAGCTTAGTTTTGCTTCAATTCATCAGCAGCTAGAAAACAAAGAAGATTGCCAAATTATAGTTCAACTGATTTATTAAATTTTATTTTTTAATAAAACCTTTGTTGGCGAGTTTGGCAGCAGCTTCAGACGCTTTGCCCAACAAATTGTCAACATTGGTTTGGTGTTTCAAGAATAATGGACGAACTACACGGTTGTAAATGACATTGGTTCCATTGTTAGCGATAGGAACAAAACACCAGATGAGAAATGCGCACTGAAAAATCGATAAAATATGGCATTAAAAAACTGAGCCTAAACAAATTGAAATTTAAAAAAATCCAACCTTAGCCAGCCAGTACAATGGGAACCAATTGAGGAGAATGTCGGAGAAGAATTCCACGACACTGAAGAGAGCAAAGACAACCCAGTACCTAAATAGAGCATTCGTGCATTATAAAATAATGTAAGTAAATTTATACATTAGCCTTATATTTATATTTATATTTATACATTAGCCACTTTGTATCATCGTTCTTTGGAGCAGACTCAATCGCTTTGACCGAGGCATACGCTGGATAGATGAAACCAATTGAGTTGCACAAAAGTTGTGCTCCGTATCCAAAAATTAGCCATAAAGACAAGAAAGCGACGCCACCTGAAAATTAAACATTCTTTTAAATAAACTGTTGCAAGTAAAAAAAAAAATAGTAATAATACGCGTATCGATTTAGTCAAATAAAGTAGTAAACCTTTGATTTTGATGTCTGTGTTTTCCCAAATATTGAGAGATTTTGTTTTAAGATCATTTAAATTTAATTGAGACATTTCTGATTCTCTCTAATGTCTAAACCAAGTTAGCTTGACAAATTCTTTGCCTATTGTTTGAGTATATCGAAAACAAATTAAGACATTATCGCTTACGATTTGCTTGTGATAAAACAAAATATAATTAACAATATGTTCACCGACAGACCAACACTCACAAATTACAAATAGTACAGTGCATTCATTATCTTTCATGTTCACAGCATATGAAGATGCCTAAATAAAAGTAGCATGTGAGCTGTGAATGCTCAGGCTCAAGCCCAGATAGCACACAAATTGATCATGAAACAGGTTCTGTTTTTTCTTAGTCATAATTTAATGTAATCTAGCAAATAAGAAAAAAAAGATGGTGCATAAAATTGCTTTTTAATAATATAGCTAGCGGTAGCGACCAATTTCAGATTGTTTTTTAAAACGTATCAAAAAATGGGAAAATTGGTTGTCCTGTAATTAAACTGACCTGAGGCAAGGTAAAGTCGCTTGACGCCGGTTTTTTGTTCCGCGACTGCCAAAAGCTCGTTAAGTTTGTTCTTCTCATGAAGAAACTTTTCCGCTTTGTCCATGTACACCTGAACTTGGGCAGACATCTTTCCAATTTACTCCTAAGAGATTCTGAAATACAAATTGACAATGAGGCTTTAAAAATTAGTTGTACAGCCAAAACAATGGCTTTAGCCTTAATCTGCGATAATCCTAGACTTTTACAAACAATTTCTGGGGTTATCAATATATTTTGACTTGCTTTCCTTACTTGCTTTGTCCTTGAAGTGTTATTTTGTGACGAAAATTGTTTTCCACGATATTTTTTTGCGATCAAGCGATCAAATATGGTATAGTTTCGGTTGGGAAAAAGAGAATGCACTTGACTCAACAAACTCGGCTCGCAAACTAAAACTACAAACTAAGCCAAGCCACGCTATAATATTTTTCCAGTTTCCACAAATTTCACAAATTAGTATATTACTGCTGTGTCTTATCATAATGTTTACATCATTGCTCTTCATGTCCATGTCTTTAAACACATATTTGTAATTTGTAACCAATTTCCTTGCATTGAATTGCAGCAATAAGTTATTGCATTGCCAACAACTGAGATGCATTTAACCATTAAAATTTGGAATACTGAGACATTTTTTCTTGCATAAATTTCCAAAAATATTTGGAGCAATCACAAAATTAAAGTTTTACATTAAATACATTGGATACAAATTGGGATACATTAAATTGGGATACATTAAATTTTAACAAAATGATACATTTAAAAAATATCCTGGCCAGATGCCGAGTTTGAATGATGGTCCCCAAGTCTCGATTTTACGCTGGATTAGTCAGACATAAAAGATAGCTATTAAATTAAATTAACGTGAGAATGACGAAGGCTGCATATAATTGCGGCATTAGATCATCGCTTTCATTTTCAGCCAACAAGGATGAGTTGGAAAATAATAAAATTGATAAGTAATGAGTTGGACTGCTGCATTTTGTATGCGTGTCATTTACTAATGACTCCCAAGTTTTAATGTAACCACAAAAAATATAAACTCTAGTGGTCTAAAAAAACCGTATTATTTGCAGAATGCATGATGGTAAAAAAATAAATGTACAAAAATTTTGTCCTTGTTCCCAACTTTATTATTAGTTTCTTTTCGGTTTTATAACAACGCAAATAATAAAAAGATTGCTAATAAATGGCTTGTTCTTGTTTGTTTGCAATATTCTCACTTTATAAATGTGCTCCTGGTAGATTTTCTGGTACAAAAATGTAACAATAATTAAGACAGCGCGACTTAACAATTAAATTATGTGTATGACCAATTTGCTTTCAATACGAGACGAAATTATTATAGACTGTAATATTTTAATAAACATAAATTATCAATGTAACAAGCTACATTTTGTTAGCTCTTTCAATAAAGATGATAGAATGTCTTAGAAAATTGCCATAAACAAACAAATACATTCCACTCCAACTTTCTTCTTTTTAACGATTATTTTTTTTATTTTTCCAGATGTTTAGAATATCTCCAAGTCTTCTTTACAATTTGTCCAAGTATTGAGTGACATCAGGTAGACCTTCCTTCAACCCCTTACGTTTACGCGTGTCCTACAAAAACAAAATATATAATTTAGATTTTTATCATTTTACAAAAGTAAAAATAAAAAGTTTAAATTATTTCGTACTTGGACGACTTGGTAAGGCTTCGTTCCAGCCTCCATTGGGTTTCCGGGGAAGACTTGCCAATGATCGAAGACGCACTGAGGAAAAGCTTGTCCTCCAGTATTACTTCTCAAATCAGCAGTGAATCCAAAGGACTCGTTGACAGGCAAATAAGCCTTGACCACGAACATGGGTGTACCAGCGACCTAGAAATATAAAAAAAAATCATGTAAAAGTATTAGCTCAATACTACTATAGGATTATGTAATCTGGAATACATACCTGTTGTTCTTCAAAGACGACACCACGACGACGATTGAGCACACCGTAGATACCTCCAACGGCATTTTCAGGGCACTGAATCTCACAAAGATAGACGGGCTCCATCATACGTGGGCTAGCCGTCAGTTGACAGGCGTACAAACAACGACGAGCAGTTGGGATGATTTGACCACCACCACGATGAATGGCGTCAGCGTGAAGAGTCACATCATAAATGTTGAAACGAATTCCTCTCATGTTTTCTTCAGCCAAAGCTCCCTAAGAATAAAAACGAAAAACAGTTAATATTTAATTATTACTATCAGTTTTCATAAAAAGTATAGTTTAACTTAAACTGTTTTTTAAGACAATTATTATTAAAATGTTTTCCATCTTTTAAATGAATCGAAAATTATGATAGCGATTCATTAAGCAAATAGAAATTGATCTTCCTGACACCTTGCATTCAAATACTATAGCAGAGCCAAACGTATAGAATGGGAGTAGTACCAGGAGAAGAATGCATTAACCAATTAATTGGTTTTAATATTATTAATAATTACCTCCTTTGAGGCCCATTGGAATCCAGCAACAACAGAGTCCTTGATTTCGTTCAAATACTGGACTCCCTTGGTACAATCAATGACCAAATTGGGGCCAGTTCCATCAGGTCCAAAACACCAGATTTTTCTTGCTTCAGTGATGTCATATTCGTACTTGTCAGCCAAATAACGACCACGAATCTTGAAATCAGCACGTGGGTTGACGTCACCCTGTTGCCAACAAATACAAAAAAAACGTTTTGAGAAAATGCATCAAACATAATTATCAAGCAAATAAATATTTAATTTATAAAATCTCAGATGGCCGTTCTTAAACTGTCAGTCACTGATCATCAGAACAGGTCTGTGAAGAACAATCATCACTGAACAAATTAAAGTGATTTTTTTTTGGTAAATAATGAAATCTACTACAAATCACTTTAAAATGCAAATATCATAATTTTAGAAATTAAAAAGTTGAACATACGTTGTCAATATCTTCAGAAAGTCCGTCAGGCATAGGCACTGCCTTCATGAACAAACGATTGTGCTTGTTGGGGGATTTTGACAAGCACATTTCAGAGGATTCATCAGAAACAGTTTCTCTGTATGATACAACGGGGTCGGATTTCTTGATGGGGATACAAGCATGATCTTCTTCCAAATCCTTCAAGCAAATTTCCAAATGAAGTTCTCCAGCTCCGGCAATAATGTGCTCACCGGACTCCTCAATGATACATTGGACCATAGGATCAGATTTTGCCAATCGCTTAAGTCCTTCAACCAACTTGGGCAAGTCAGCAGGGTTCTTGGGCTCAACAGCCACACGCACGACAGGGGATACAGAGAACTTCATGACCTTCAAATTGTGGGCATCTTTGAAGGTAGTGATGGTTCCGGTCTTGATCAAAAATTGATCTACTCCAACAAGACCGCAAATGTTACCGCATGGAACATCTTCAATAGCTTCAACATAACGACCCATCATCAAAATTGTTCGCTGGATGGTTTTTTCAGCAACATCTTCCTTCTTTCCAGGGACGTAATTGGGTCCCATGATACGGGCCTTTTGTCCGGTGGCAACTTTTCCAGAGAAGACACGACCAAAGGCGTAGAAGCGTCCCTTATCTGAAGTGGGCACCATCTTGGAAACGTACATCATCAAAGGTCCTTCGGGGTTGCAGGTCTAATATAAAAAAGAAAGAGTTTTTTAAACAGACAATTTATATTAAAACAAATTGAAAAAAAATAAAGATTTAATCAAATAAATATAAAGCATTGATATTTGTGATTTTGAGCTCAGACAGCTTTAAGATGTTCCGCATAAACCATTGATTTCAGCACCATTGGTGGGTTCAGTCCTCTCGGACTCCAAGGTGGAAGCTCGCACTTTTGACATTTTTAGAGTTTCGAAATCAATGGAGCTTAGTCATTAAAAGCATTTTTCATCATTGACATAATATTATTATAATATAATACAAATCCCAAATATTTTAACCCCAAAATAGAATAATTTAAGAGTTTGATGAGAATAAATACCTTGATGCCAATAGCTGCCTCGTCATCTAGAGGTCCTTCATACAGCATTTCCATACGGTATTTTTGCGCAGTTACAGGAGATGGAAGATGGATGGCAATCATCTGAAGAAGAGTTTCTCCAGCAGGCAACCAAGTTCTCATTACAACCTTCAAAAGTTGTTTTCCATCCTTGTCCTGGTCATCAGGCAACAGCTTGACTCCCAATTTTCCCAAAAGAGTGGTTGTCTCTTCCTTCTTGTAGTTCATAATGGCATCAAAAACTTTGTAGATGGGATCCAACACATACATGTTGAAAGCACGTTTATTGTCGTTCTCTTTTTGTTTTTGCCATTTTTTTGTGGTTGGGTTGAAGAAAGAATCTCCCCAAAGACGGGTCATCAATTTGTTGACGTCAATCTTGAACTTGTCTGCATACATTTCAGCAAATTGTTTGAGGGTGAAAGCCCAGCCATGAAGACCTGATCCAAAACCCACTGATCCCTTGCTGGGGTCAACTCGAACTTCTCCCATTGGGCCGGAATCGTCATTGTAGGTGGCAATGATGACGTTGACGTTTTCAACAATACGTTGGAAGGTCTGGTAGAGATCCTCCTGTTCCAATTGCAACTCCAAAAGAGCACGGTCCATCTTGTTCATGAAGAGAATGGGCTTAATTCTCTCAGCAATAGCTTGACGCAATACAGTTTCAGTTTGGACGCACACACCTGAACACCACAGACGAACAATTATTAATCAATACTAAAAATTGCCTTAAATTGGTAAAAATAAAAACTGAATTGAAACTTACCAGACACACAATCGACAACAACCAAGGCACCGTCAGTCACACGGAGAGCAGCAGTAACTTCAGAAGAAAAGTCAACGTGTCCGGGCGAGTCAATCAAATTAATCAAGAATCCCTTTGAGGAAACGTCACGTTGATCGGGATGGGTGATGAATCCCAAATCACGGTCCTCCAATTCGAAGTACATAGATATAGCCCTAAAGTTAAAGAAAAAAATAATTGTATTGTTAATTTTTAAGAGAGGTAGAAAAAAGAACAATAAACTGTAAATTAAACATACGTCGACTTGATGGTAATACAACGCTCCTGTTCATCTTTGCGGGTATCAGTGAATCTAGTTTCTCCGGCCTTGGCCCCAGCGATAATCCCTGCCTTCGAGACAAGGGAATCAGTCAACGTAGACTTGCCATGATCCACGTGGGCAATGACGGACATGTTACGAATGTTCTTCTTCTGGTCCATCATCACCCGAATCTCGTCAACTGTAAAGTTCACCTATAAAAAGAACAACATTATAGCCATTGTTGTAATTTATAATTACACACTCGACGCCGGTTACAAATCATTTCGATGCATAAAATTCCCATACTTTTTTTCATACACTTCCGAAAAACTAAACGGCTCATCATAAAATTGTGCATAATTATTCTAGTTTTTATACAAACATTAATTGATAAGAGAAGCAACAATTGTCAATTTGAAATTGTGCAGTTGGCCATATTGAAGGAGGCATGATTCATGGCTGCCACCATCACCACCATCCGCATGCCATGCCGCCTGACTATGGCTATAAAACGTCAAACTTCTTGTCCAAATAACTCGGCAAGTACACCAACCCCCGAAACAATGACCACACCCCCTCAAAACCCCAACCCATGCTTAGTAATTTAAATAGTTGCTTACCATTTTGGGGCTGTTATTTCCTCTGGGGATGAAAACGTTTTAGAGAGAGTTGATCTCGTGTTCTCCGCACAAGAGTTGGAGTTAGAAAGAGTGAATGAAAGCCCAACTACCAGCCAACGGCATTCAGACCAACTAAAACGGGAGGGACACCCACATGGACCATGGTCAACCCTCAAGGTCAGGGTCATGTCCATTTTGGTCCTCACAACCAATTGTAATTTGCATATTTAATTTAAAATAAAGTTGTATAATTATAACCATTTTATGCATCGTCCCAACTCCTTTCATTGGCTGAGAAGGTTTTTGAGTGGTAAACTGTTTGTCGAAGTCGAAAATCACAACAATTAATTTAAAATTTCAATTTAAAACAATGGTAAGTTGATATTTAAATTAATAGAAAAAGAGATGTGATATATAATAAAATTGTTTCCAGTTGCCGTTGTCCCTTTTGAGAGCGGCGCAGTACATGCCCATGGTAAGTCATCAATTAAATTACAAATGATATCAAATGCCGGTATAAATTGGATTACATTGTTGATAATGTCAAGTTAATTGATCCGAATTTCAGTTGGTAGAGTTAAAGAATGGAGAGACATACAATGGTCATTTACAGGCGTGTGATGGATGGATGAATATTTGTCTCAGGGATGTCATCTGCACTTCAAGGGTACTTTGCTAAATTTTAAAATTCAATTGAATAGTTTATGAAAGTTTCTGTTTTGCAGGATGGAGACAAATTTTGGAGGATGCCAGAATGTTATATTAGGGGGACAAATATAAAATACCTGCGTATTCCAGATGAAGTAATCGACATGGTAAAAGAGGATGAGTATTCCGGAGGCGGCCGTGGGCGCGGAAGAGGCGGAAATCGTGGAGGAGGAGGTGGCCGGGGACGCGGTGGGAGTGGTCAACGAGTAGGGCTTGCGGGACGACCTGGATTGGGAGCGGTGGCCTCGGGAGGAGAAAACAGAGGAGGTGGTCGTGGGGGTGGTGGGGCCAACAGAGGTGGTGGAAGAGGCGGAGGAGGTCCAAAATATCCCAGAAATAATTAATAACCATTGTTGTACATTATATTTGTTCTTGTGATTCTCATGCTTACTTATATTTATTCAAGTATGTATGTATATTTTATTTCCTATCAATTATTATCAAGAATATAAAAAAGTTAGCAAGTTCTTTATTTTAATTATTGTGCTTTTATTTGTTTATAATTGATTGGACGCGATTCAATCACTTTTAATAAAATTATTATTATTCGCATTTTAGAGTAAGGCTTCATAATATAAACTGCCAATGAGTAATAAATTATGAACATAAATCATATTGATTAGGTACATTTACTTGAAGGCCTTTTAATTTACAGGAGTTAAGAGCTTGTGAATTTGAGCTAGCTGTCCTTCGTTCAAAATTAGTCGTATTGGTTCAGCTTTACTCTTTTCCCATCCAGGAAATTTTATCGTTCCTACTTTGACGATTTCGTTTGCTGCATTCTAAAATCAAGCAACAAACAAATATAAGATATTATTACTCGGACTTTATACCATTTTTTTACCTTGTTATTATTCGTATGAAAGTCAGCAAAATCGCCTTTTATAATATTTGGAAACTTCCTTTCCACTTGTTCTGCATTCACTTTGTGTTTCAAAGCTGCCATTTTTTCTGCAACTGCAGATTTTCGTGTTTGGTTGATATGATGCAAATATTCTTTTCTTGCTGGAGTTAGCTTAGGGTCAGACGAAATTTTGAAGTTTTCGCAAACAATTGAAGTCATTTCCATTCTAAGTTGACGTAATTCTTTTTCCATTTGTTTTAGATTTTCGTCAGATTTTCGAGGGAGCTGGAAATAATAATAATACATAATTTAATTGATTATTATTGTTTTTTTTACATTTTATTTTAATTAAAAAAACAATCTTTTACTGTAATCGGAGGAAGTTTTCGCAAATTTTCAACCAATTGCTGTGACTTGAGTCGCCAATTTTGCCGTTGCAGGTATCTTGTGTATTCAATCAAACTTTCAGAAGATCCCCCAATAGTACCACTACTTGAGAAAACCGGTGTGCCAATTGATTGCAATGGAGTGTGACTTGCACCTGGTGAAAGTACTGGAGAACCTGAATTCAACAAGAAACGTTATGAAATATATTTTCTCGGGTTCATATATTTATCTACCCGAAGGAATCCCAGATACTAGTTCCTTGAAAAAGCGTTCTTTGGTGGCTGATAAAAGCTTTTCTTTCAGTTCTCCACGCTCGAGTTGTAGCAACTCTATATCATTTTGAAAATGTTCCAAGGTTGCATCAAATTCTCTTTCCTTTCGGTGCAATACTGATTGGAGGTCTTCAAGTTTTCGCTTCAAATAAAAAAATGTATATAATTAACAATTCAAGTTCATGAACTTGTAATAATAATATTATATACTGTCAGTTTTTCTATCGTCATTTCATTATCCTTGATTGCATTTGATAATTTCTTTTCAGCCAATTCTTTACGTATGCTTGCTTCACTTAACTCTTCTTGTTTGGCCTTTAGATTTTTTCTCAATTCCTAAAAGTATTGTTATTTAAAAACCGATTCAGATAATTATATTTAGAGTAATACTTGAATAGAAATTTCTTTATCTTCTAGTTGAGTTTTAAGATTTTTTATTTGTCCCATCTCTGCATTAAGTCGGACATGTAAGGCAAGTGCAGCTTCTTTGGCTTCTTTTGCTTCATTTCTTCGAAGTTCCAACTCATTTGCCGTAGTCTCGGCTTTGGTTTCAGCAAACACTTGTTTAAATTGCAAAGCCTCTGCCAATCCAGGAATACTTTTGGAAGATTCTTCTTCTAGATTCTTTTTCAATAACGAGTTATCATCAGTGAGCTTTTGTACAACTTCTCTGAATTTCAAAATTGTAGAATTGAGGTCTGAAATGGATTCTGCCATTGCATCTCTTTCTCTGACGACCTATTTTTTTATATAGAAAATATATTTTTTAAGAAAAAAATGAATAAATTAAACGTCTTGCATTTTGGATAATAATTTGTGATTGTTGTAAATCATCCCGCAATTCCATTTCGAGTTCTTTTGCAGACTCTTGTAGCTGATCATTCACATCTTGCAACGCTTCTAATTCTGCAACTGCTTCAGCTAGTTCTTTAACCTTTTCTTCAAGATTCAAATTTTTTTCTGTGAGATTTTCCAACATTTCTTCAGCACCCAAAGCTGCCTCTGTTTGTTCTTGAAGGTCAGCAACTTCTACTTCTAATTCTAAAACTCTAGTTTCCAAAGACTCTTTGATACGGGAAGTGTCTTTGAGCTCAGCCTTTAATGTTTCAAAGTCCTTTAGAGCTTTTTGATGCTGATGTTTGTCATGTGCAGTGGCATCTCTCAACTTAACCAAAGCTTCTTTCAGTCTTGAATTTTCTGCTTGTAATTGTTTGACCTGGAAAGATGTTGCTTCTCCTGAATCTACGTTAATCTTTCCAGTTAGCTCATCTTTTAACGTCTTCAACTCGGTAGCAAGTTGTTCAACTTTCTCATTTGCTTGATCAAGTTCCAATTGTAATGTTTCGGTCTGAAAAATTATATTATTTTAGTACTTAATAATAATAAGTCATTGAAGATGATAAAATTTAATCAATGAGTTTACCTTTTCTTCTGCCATTTCTTTATCAAGAGTTGCCATTTCCATTGCTTCTGATAAATCAGACATTTCCTCAGCATGCCTTTCTTTAGCTACAATGGCATCTCGAGCTTCATTTTTGGCCTAAATAAAAACAAAAAATTTAATATTTTCTAATATTTAATATATAGAATGGTTTGTTTACTTTTTTCAACTCTTTTTGAAGAGAAGCTTGGCTTTCTAATACTTTGGTTCGGAACTCGGACAAAGTTTCAACTTCAAGGCGCAAACGGTCTAAATCTCGCATTTTTTCTTGATCAGCAGCACGTTTAACTAATAATTAAATAAATCAATATATTTTCAACATACAAATTAAAGTGTGAAAATAATACGTTTCAGTGTTTCTATTTTTTCATTTAGGTCCTTAACTTCTGATCTCAACGCTGCATTATCTTGAACAGCCATAAATCTATCCTCACTTTGCGTCATTGGGGTCGCTGGGGTGCCTGGCGTATATTGCGGTATTATTTCTCTTTCGGTTGGTGCAAATCCAGGCTAAAATATTTATTTTTTTCAATTGCAAATAATTATTTATAAAAAAAAGAAGTTTTGCTTTAAAAATATCATACTTCGACAAATGAATTTCGCTTAGAAGACGTGTTATCCCGTTTGGAAGACGGTGTTGATAAATTACTTTTAGAGCCGGAAGGAGTGGACTGCAGTGACTTCCCTTGGCCATCTTTCCCAGCTACTGGAAGTCTGAAAAGTTAAAATAAATATTACACTTTTTGAAATTCATATGCATAATTGTTTTTACAATGAAAGCAATAGCTACACACGACGATACAAAGTAATAACGACTAATATACTAAATTAACTAAATTTCTATCAGAATAAGCCATAAAATAAAATAAATCTCCCCTTGTCAAAAGAATTGTAACTTAACCTTATTGAATGAGATTTAAGTGTGCGTGAATCAATTTTACGATTTGCACAGGTCGATTTGATATATTTAGGCGAGTAGCCATGAGATGATGGGGGCGTTTTAGCAGATAAAGGTGAGGTGACTATACGAGTTCGACCGTGATATTTTCGCAAGCCCAAAGTGTCAGTAGAAATGATCGGTCCCGATGCAACTGCTTGGTCACCGACTGCTGCCGACATATTTTTTGGCCCATTGTTATTTAATCCTTTATCAGCTAGAACTATAATAAAAGATTAATAAAATAAAATTTTACTATTTATCATTATTTAATTTAATAAAGTTAATTATGCCAATTTATACTAAGGTATATTTGTCAAACAATATTATTATTACGTTCTCCTCGAAGTATGGAGGAAGATACCACATCAGACATCCGTCTAGCAGAAGATGTCCCGTTTTGGACTTTAGTTAAACTAGGTCTCGGAGGTTTTTTTGGAGTAAATTTTGGGACAGTTCCAGGAGCAATTGTATGACGATTAGGTTTTGCAAAATTTTTGCTATTCTCAAAGTTTTCAGCTTTTAACTCATTCAATGTTTCTAAAAATTTATCGGCTGAAACAAACTTTTCAGAAGATTCGCTGCTATTTGTTAAAACGGATGCCGTTGAGGTCAAAGAAGAAGGATTTGAAGATGCATTTGAAAATTCATAATGTTTCGTCTCTGAAGAATCTGATAGCGTTTCAAAATATTTTTTACTAAAATCTTCAGAACATGGGCTAGGAATTCTGGTTTTTATAGAAGGACCAATGGGCAACTTTGATTTCATCATTACTTTTGGAAGTTTGAGTCCAAATTTTAACCCCGGAGATGTCAGTTTTTTATTTGGAGTTCCGCGTTGACTTGTGCTTGTTGTCTGACTTGGACTGGAATTATTAGCAAGTCCGCTATTACTTCGAACAGGAGTAGTTGGAGTTGAAGAAGAAACGCGTTTCACTGGAGTTTTTGGACAATTTTTGGTGGTCGGTGAGCCAACTGAGCCACGAGGTTGGACATTTTTTGGTCTCTTGAATATGGACGATGATTGTTCAACATCACTCGTGTGAGATTTCTGAGGATAAGAAATTGAAGCCCTTCTGGAAAATGGGTTGTACCATTTGCTTGGCGACTTCATAGGAGATGTCAAGAAATCCTTTGGAATATTTCTGTTATCAATATTATAAGAATTGCGTCCAGTCGAAGGAGAATTAACTGCAGTAACAGTGGCACTACCAACAAACTTTGTTTTCGGAGATTTGTCAATTTCTTTAAAATCATCACTATTGCTATGATTAGCACCATCGGAGGATGACAAAGTAACATTGAAAACAGGGAGTCTATAAGCAAAAAAATGTCCACAACAAATATGTCAAATCTCAAATATTTATGTACACAACCAAGCACAACGACAATAATTATTGTATTACAACCTGAGCAATGCATATAAACTTTATATTATAAAGATGTCAAGCAAAACGTGCAGGTGAGAGCAATTTGGTCATATCACAAAATTCTTGAGTTATTTGACAAGCTTGCAAAGGCATTCACAAGACTTAAATAGTAGAACATGAAATTACCCATCCAAGTTCAAATCAACTTTACGCAGCCTAGTAAAAGTGTAAAAAAGTGAATAGATGATTATTTCATACCTTCAGTCAATTTAATGCAAGAGGAAGGACAACACGGAGGTTTCGAGGTACAACAACAATCAGTACAACATCAAGAGAAAGATTATGTGAAGAATTATTGCAACAAGAAAAAAAACTACGACAGTGAACAACGAGATTAGTAAAATTGGAAATTAGTAAAATAAAAAGAAGACTTTTGGAGGACTATATAAATGAGTTAGTGAGTGAATTATTTGAAAGAGGAAGGATTTTATAATATTACCGTGTTACTTGTGTCCTCCGTTGAACTTGGTTTGAAGATTTGCTTATTAGGAGAAAGAAGAAACAGAGAAAGACATAAATTAGACCGTCTTTAGAAAACGATTAACTATAATTTAATATTCTCAATTGAGGAAATGGTTTTAGTTTTAATAAATTATTATTCACCGAATAAATTTACCATGCTTTGAATCATGCTATTTCGACTTTGACACCATCCAAATCAAATCATTATTACGTACAACGAAAGCTGTTTACACTTCATTAAATATATGTATTATTGTCTGCTACTAATAACGACGCTGAAAGACACCACACCCATGCCCCCACTAATATACCAACATTTAAACATACAAACATTATGGACTAAAACTAATTGGACTATAAATAATTAGCTTCCAAATTCCACTGACCTGCTATGCACCTTGCCCTTGCTCCCTCCAGAGCCTCCTTTCACATCTTCTGGAGATAAGGTGGACGCCGACGGACTCCTGAAATGAACAATTCATGACGTCAATATAAAATACGCTGGTAAGATTTTAAAACGGCCCTTACTTTGATTTGAGTCCTTCTTGAAGCAAAACAATTTGCTTCTGTCTCACAAAAATCCCATGTTCTTCGGGACAATCAAAATAAGTTTTCCCGTTGACCGTTCCATTGTTTTTGCCCTTGGCCTCGTCCAACACCACGCCAATCCACTTTCCCTCTTGGAAATCTGTTTCTCCGATGAAGGCGACGGTGCCGCAGACGCCGCGACCCACGACCTCCACCCGACTTCCCAAAACCACACCCGACATCCTTCCACGCCCACACCCCAATTACATGCCACCCAGTCCAAATTAATTAGTTCAATTAGATGGTGAATCAGCCAAGTCAATTTTTTATTTTGTTTGTTGGATTTCGCTGAATGCTGAATGAATGAGTTTCAAAGTCTCAAACTGCCTCCATTTTAGAAAGTATACGTAAATGTCAAGAGGCATTTTGAGATTGAGATTTTGTCTCGTTTCTTTTGCAGGACCACACCCACAAGCCTTATGGCAAAAGGTCAGATGAGTCAACATCAGCCAACTTCTAGAAAGAGCTCAAAAAGTTCAGTCCGATCCTGGAATTATGGAGCAAGTACACCGAAATGTTCCAAATCTCAAATTTCTCGTCTTTGTAAACCAAGCAAGCTGACGACAAGCGGAGGAGGGGTTAATGAACTATTGACTTCTGATGAAGAGCAAAATGAAGAAGATCCGATTTCGGTCACAAGGTCACAGCCAAAGTTGGCTGATGACGAAGACATGGCATCAATTAGTGAAAGACCTTCAACCGCCCCTTCCAACTCACAGCCAAGTGTTTCAAATAACAAAAGTGGGGACAAACAACAACTGTCACAAATTACACCAGTAAAATCTTCGTGTTGTGGATATATTGATGATGTCAATAGAAATATCCTCCAATTCGCCACCTCATCATCCATGCTAGACTTTTTGTTTGAATCTAACAATTTATGCGACAAATCCCAAGAGCAGTTGGACAAGGAAAGAAATAATAACGATAATTATGAGATTTCGGGGATTTCAGATAAAGTTGTGGAAGCAGCAGCATCTGCGGCGTCCCTTGCTTTAGATTTCGTGCTGTCAAACAACTTGGGCACTACTTCAAAGCTACATCAGACAGCTCAGAGCACAATTGATCAAGGGATTGGGCCCTATTTACCATATGCAGCAGATGTAGTGAAAAGTATTTGCAATTTCCTTCAAAATATTATCTCAATTTGCTAATTTTGTTTTAATAAAAGGTGCAATCAAATTTGCGAATGACGGGAGGAAAGGAAATATCGTTCCAAAAAGCAACCCTTCTTTGAGATCAAAGTTCTCCACTCCCAATAAGCGTCCACTTGTTGAAGAAAGTATGCTTGTCTTTGTTATATTAAAATTAAACATTAAATTTGCTACATAGTTGATTCAGATTCATCAGAGACTCAACTTACAAGTTTAGGAAAATTAAAAGGTATGCCAAATTGTCATTCATCATGATAATGCTACTGCTGCCATCAATTTGAATTAAAAATAAAGTTGTTTATTAAGATGACCCAAAACCGCTGAATCAAGCAGAATGCTTGAAAAGACTTGATGAAATTGCTGACATGTGCAAACTTTTGGGAGAAGATCCTCTCATGGAAGAACTTAGAAAAAAATTGACGGC
This sequence comes from Proisotoma minuta, assembly GCA_034698145.1. Lineage (NCBI taxonomy): Eukaryota > Metazoa > Arthropoda > Collembola > Entomobryomorpha > Isotomidae > Proisotoma > Proisotoma minuta. Next base: position 18,481 of record JAQIXN010000684.1, read on the forward strand.
CGATGCCAAATCTCAGACACAAATAGAAGAGATTAAAGTTGCGCAACCTCAAGCTAGCAAAATATCAAAGAAAAGACCCTCACGAAAAAATAAAGAGATGCCAATTAAATCGAATGAATCAAACGAATCGTTTTTGTCTGCAATTGATAATGAATCATTTGATTTAAATGAAACATTACTGTCAGAGACGGATGATCCAGCTTTTGTCACGGCTCTAGACGAGTTTCCTGAGGATAATCCTAGTCAAGAAATTATTAAATCTGGTCAATCTCCGGTAGAAAATATTCCAAATTCAGGACTCTCGTCTCCAAAAGCCAGATCGAGTTCCTTAAAGACATTGGATAATAAAAAGAATAACCAAGTGTCAGCTTTTTCTCCAGAAATCAACAAAATGCAAAGTAGTAATAAAACTCAAAAAGAAAAAAGTCCACCCTCTAAAACGGAACAATCAATGTCATCACCAAAACAGAGTAAAACGGCTGAAAATTTAAACGTCACCTCACTACCAACATCTAAAGAAGTGGGTAAAATGATGGATTCAAGTGCTAAAGATTTTGCTGATGTTCCATTCAGTGAAGAAACGACTCCTTCAAATGTCAAAATGGATGCTGAGACTCAGTCAACTACTTCAAACTGTACAGACGAACCTCGACCAGTGAGTTCTTCTACGATTATTCAGGGTCTGTTTAAACCATTCAGTCAACATACTATTAAGCAGCTTGAAGAACCTGGTCATCCTTTGACAGGACAATTGGACACTGGTTTGCTCTCAGAATTAGTTTCAACTCCAGAGAGCTCCACAGTTGATCCACAAGTTCCAGTTGATGCTATTTTAGCTGATATACCTAGATTTCAAACTGAACAAAAATATGACAATCCAAAGCCAGAAATTTCGAAAAATAAGGATCCTGACATTCTACCCGATAAAGATCAAGATGAAGCTGAAAATGCATTAGAAACATCTCTTGCCCCACAACCAAATCTTGAAGGGAGAGGCAGCCGTACTTCTGTACGATCACTCCATAATCATATAACTAGACGCATTGACCCTCAAAAAAGTAGTCGGCCATCAACAAATGGGGGCAGCTCAAAATCGCCGAAAAATATTGCACCAAATGACTATACGTTTCAAGAAGTCATAATTAATTACATGGAAGAAGAGATTCCATACAAAGATTATCTTGCAAAAAGAATTTTAAACAGAGATTTTAGCCAAGCAAAACAAAAAGCTACAGAAAACGGAGAAAGTTTGGAGCTAAAGTGTGTTCTGACTGAATTAAAGAAAAGTGCAGATGGAGAAATAGAAACAATTTTAGAAATTAATGGACAAGTTGTCGACATCCCAAAAGAAATAAACTCTAAACAATTTCTTCAAGCGGAACTTTACAAAATGTCTCAAAGTGGAAACAATTTGAAAGAAAATTTGGAAAAATTGAGCTCTTTTGCTGAGAAATCGGTTTATAACCAAGAAAATTTAATGCAGCCTTCAAAACAAAAAGAAAGTTCTTGTCTAGAAGAAACAACAACGATCAAAATGAAAGAAGAAATCATTCCAATTAGCAATACAAATTCTGTTGCAAAAACTATTCGAAATTTGGAATGTACTCTAGTTGACGAAAAATGCTCCAACAACAGCAGAATTCATCCTTATGAAATCAAAAGTTTGCAAGTTAATGGGAAATATGTAAACCCAATTAGTGAGCCTTCAGTCATGTCTTGTTATCAGACATTAGAGCAAATTGAAGCCACATTAGAAACTATTGCAGATGACTTTGAACCTTTGGTATCTAAAAGTGAGAAAAAGCTCGTTACAAAATTTAAAAAATGAAACTAAATTGCCACAATTATATTGACGATATTCTAAATAAATTAAAAAATAGTGCTATCTCCTCATAATCTTGATCATTCACATTCTGTTTATTTCTTCATCTTTCAAGTTATTCGTTCGTTTAGGTATACAAGAATTTTATAGTGAAAATCGGACGAGGCGAGCTGAGATTTTGAATTAGAAAGGAGAACATCCAATTGGCTTTTTGTAATTCATGCTGATAATTTTTCGAATGTACTCCACGAGTTCGACACAAAGATTGAGGGATCGCCATTCTCGTTCAAAAGCTTCCAATGATCCATAGCCAGCCACGTAGCCGTTGAGACGAGCCGCAGTTTTGGAACGAATTAGGGGGAGGCCGATTTTTATATCAAGCATGTTCAGAATGTATGGGTATTTTTGAAGGAAATACTTTTGATGATAATATTCAGCTTCGTAAAATTCCTTTGCAGCATAAATCTGAGTCTTTATGGGTCGACTTCGGAGTCCAACTTCCCGTCTGAGCGTCCGTTCAGCAATCTCTAGTTGCTCTGGAGTGTGATAAAATATTATGGACATGTACTGACGACTGCAACGAATTGTAGGGTCGTGGTGTTTCCAGAAGATGTCAATCAATTTTTCAAAGCTAGTTTTTAGGGGGTCGAATTCCAAATCCACGGTCTCAGTATAATCAAAAATGTTTTCATACGAAGGATTAGCCATTGTACCTGTAATTATTACCGTTGAGAAGAGTTTTAAAATATACACCATTGCTGATTTTTTATCAGATTGTATTGATACCTAAACCCGCATATCCGACCGATGTTCGGAGAACCCCCTGAGTACAGCCAAAAATGGCATCGGGGGCCCAGAAACACCCAAGGGCGAAGGTTGCTCGTTGAGTCCGAAAATCGGGTTCATAATACAATCCATCACAACAAATGTCGCGACAGGCAATTTGGTCCATTGCTTTTCAGCAGTTGAAGAAAAATTTAATTTTATGAATCTTCATCTGCTTTCATGGCTCAGTTTCCTAGTTGGAATCAAAAGTAGTTATGACATCTTTTCTTTAAATCTTTACTATCAAAGCTGGATACAATGAGGTGGAAGTGTCAACTTTTGTGTTGTATTGCAATTCACGAATGATGGCAAAAACATGGTTGACACACCACTATGCGATGAATGAGAGATCAATGTCAAGCTCATTAACAACGCTGAAAGAGAAGCCTCCATCGGAAGCAGATGCAATAAACAAAAATAATGCCGGAGAGAGTGACGAGAAGCCTCCTCTTCTTGATGAGGAAGAAGAAGCAAGAGAGTCAAAATCTATCGAAGAGCTACAAATGCTCAGCGAATTAGTTTCTAGTAGTCTCATTGAAAATAAAAAATCTTCCAAAATGCGAACAGTGTACAGCTATAGAAAACCAGTTCCACTTCGAAATACAAGAGTCATCGGGGGCAGACGAATTAATCAAAACCCAAGAAATCGATCAGGTTGGCGCAAATTCTGTAGATGGTTGAAATCTAATGCGTGCATACGTCGATTTCGACGAAGACTCCGCAGAAGACGCCGAAGAAGGCTGCTGGAAATTTTGAATGGAGCTCAAAATCCACCCCAAAGACAACACCCTGTGACTATATTAATTTCTCGGATTGGTTGTGCTATTCTCAAAGTATTTGGGCTTCGCAGGCAAATCAGAATTGTCCCTGATGCAGCTCAAATGGTAGCCCATCCAAGAGCAAGAAGGCGTTTTATTAATATTGCCCCAATGAATAATGAAGAACATGCAGAAATTCCTTTTATGGCTGTTCCACCATTTGTCGTACATAATTCTTTGAGACATAGAACACAGCTTTTGGAGCTATCAAATATGGTGAGCTAAATGTCAAAAATTAATTATTTTTTATTAGAACTTTTAAACAACTAAATGTTTCAGGACGATGATCCAATATCCGAGGCCTCGGTGGATAGTTCTGTAATTATGGTCCAGCAACAACTATCAAAGATGAGAATTTAAGAGAATTGTCTCACAAACATCAGTTTAAGGGCTTCTTTTATATACTGGTTAACTTGTAACAAACAATGTTGTAGAACAGTAATAATATATGATAAAGTAAATAAATAATTGTTTGAAGTAAGCTACTTTACATAAATAATCAGTCGATGTACAGAGACCCATCACCCGGTCCAAGATATCTAACGGAAATTAGTACAATATCAACTATCGTCCAGATTCCTAAACCACCAAAGCTAAATAATTTTCCAATCCCTTCCTGCCATCGACCCAAATAGAATCGGTCTGCACCAAATCCTCCGAGAGTGACGCTTAAGATAAAAGTAGTTGACCAACGGTAGCCATTTTTCCAATTACATGGCATGTTTCTGTTGAAAGAACGGGGCCCAAGACAAATCACCTTTGAGTTTACTGTGCAATTGACTCTGTGAAACATGAATCAAGATGAGCACAATATGTATAAAATCATTTAAAAATTGAGAGATAAATATTTGACTAACGGGTAATAAGGTCGAGGGGCTGCAGCAGAATTGCAACCTTTAACAAAAACACAAATATAATATGTTGTTTAAAACATTTTTGAAGAATATTTTGCAACCTTTGACTGAAGCACATTTCTGCTGCCATTTTGGAGTCTGGTAACAATATTGACAAACAACTTCCCGTTCGAACTCAGAATTTCCCTTGCAAAGCACGCCCTTTTTGACTTTAAAGGAAATTGTCATATTTTCTCCATATCGACATTTTTCATCCAATTCGTACGAAAGACAAGCCTCATCTAATTCACCGCAGTCCATGCCTTCAGGATAATCTTTGGAAATTTTAGCATTGCAGTTTGCAGCAGCGTCAGGCTTCTTCTGTAAATCAAAGAATCATTGAATTTTTAAAGTACAAAAATTATTGTGTATTTCCCTTACACTTTCTCGAATTCTGTCGACATGTTTATGCTTAATTTGAGAATGAGTACTTGTGGGCTTGACATCTGCCTTGTGCTTCGTCCCACTTTGGTCTATCCCATTTTTGGGATTTTCTAGTGAAAAAAGTACAAAATGTTATCTTAGCTTTGTTTAAACTCTGAAATGTCGCGTACCTTTTCCATCCACAAAGACGCTGTAATAAATGACCGAGGTCAGGATTAAAACAACGGCTTTTGCGGCTCTTTTCCTCATATTTGCATACTGTTCATGAAAATTACTTTTGCTATAAGGAAACAAGTTAAAAATTAAAACCACAAATGTCAATAACAATTTATTTACCTTATCCTGTTATTCCTACATACAATTTTTATTTCAAGCAATGAATTGAATGTAATCAAACTCAAAAGTTACTCAAAACATGAGATGAAGTTCCCGGGTGTGCAAAGAACGACTCGTTTTAACTTGACTTGGCGTCTTTGTTAATTCGGCATCATTTCGGGATGAGTGGGTGTGGTTCATCTGAGATGGATATATCTATAGAAGTGTTTACCAGTTATGCATTCTACGCCACGGTTCTCATTTTCAAAATAATGTTCACAAGCTTCATCAGTGTTGGACAGCGTTTGAGGAAAAAGGTTCAGAAAACACAAACTCTATAAATTATAACTACTCCTGGAAATTAATTTCAATTAGTTTTATTGTACAGTATTTTATCAAACGTGGTCTGGAGCAAAGGAGGAAATTGCATGGGAAAAATGTGTTGCATGAAGATGAGCAATTGTTGAGTACAAATTGCAATTTACTTATTTGAGAAACTGACTGAATTAATTTTCTTTAAATTACAGACCAATTATTTTGGAGGATTTGGATAATATTGGAGCATTTCTAGTTCTTGGCCTGTTGCATTGTTTCTCTCATCCATCTCCAAATACAACAAACTTTCTCCATCGGATTTTCACGGCTTCAAGATTTATTCATGTTTTGACAAACATTTTTCAATGCAGTGTTATTAGACAGCCCCTGAGAGCATTTGCATGGTCAATTTCGATAGTTATCAATTTTTATATGGGATTTAAAGTTTTATTTTATTTTATGTGAGAAACAATTAAGGTGAGCATGGTTTGGATCCATATTCTAAACAATTGATTTTGCATTGATTTTTATTTTACAAATGCTATCCTCATCAATTATCTGAGAAGCAATAAGCCAATCAAATGAAACCACGAATACTCGAGTGATAATAAAATACAAGTCATTTAATTTATAATATCAAGCTCCTCCGTAGTAAATTGTGAGAACGGGTAAAAAACCACTCGAGCTTGGCCATGGACAGTCATGGACATTGCATAATACTACTTCATACCTACTTATATAGTTTATAGTCTTTCTGTGAAACTGTTTATTTGTCTGTATCATTTTATATTGGAAGGCCAAGTAAAGAGCTGTAGTCAGGTAGTATCTCAATTTTTTGGGCAGTTGAAATCAATTTCCAAAAATGTCTATTGATGTAAATCGGGAAGTTTTCGGTGCGTACGCCTTCTACGCAAGTATTCTTGTAGGCAAAGTACTCTTCATGTTCATTCTGACTGCCAAGCAGCGATTTACTAAAAAGGTACAATATTCGAATAATTGTTCATAAATAATAGTTCATTATGATCTCTTATTTCATGGCTTCGTATAGGTTTTTGCAAATCCAGAAGACACTGGCCTGGGGAAAGGAGCAAAGGTGAAGTTTGATGACCCTGACGTGGAGCGTGTTCGAAGAGCTCATCTTAATGACCTAGAAAACATCTTACCATTCTTCACAATTGGGTTCTTGTACTGTTTCACTAATCCTGCAATTGCGACCGCAAAATTACTGTTCCAAATTTTCACCTTTGCTCGCATTGCTCATACTGTAACATATTTTTTCACTAATTTATTTTTTTATTCACTCTTTGAAAAACAATTCTTTTTTTTCAGATTGTTTATGCAGTTTTTCCAGTTCCACAGCCTGCTCGAGCGATTGCATTTTTCGCAGGAATTGCCGTGAACGTTTACATGATTTTCAAAGTGTTTACACATTTTGCCTAATTATATGCATATATGCATAAATGAATTATTATAAATAAAATTGGTGTTTTATTTTCCCTTCAATCCTATATTATCATCTACCAAAATAATTCAGTAAAGTTGTAAATAATTTGATCTCAATAGCATTGACATTTATCCGCAGAACATTTAGTTTGAGGAAATTTCAAGCAATGTTGCATACAATAGAGATCCGACCCCGGGGTCAAGTCTTTGAAGTCTCCAACTGAATCACAATTGTCCAGGCATTTGCACTTATCCTGAGGACAGTTAGGTGGATACCGAAGACAATTTTCCTGACACCAAGAATCCATACCAAACACATTTGTGTACGTCCCATTTGCGAGACACACTTGATATCTGACAATCAGAGGTTCAATTTGTCCAGTTTTTGGATTTTCACTATAATACAACGAATTCGGAGGAGGAATTGGAAACGTTTCTACTGTCGGGGGTCTCCCACCAGTGTTCGGAATTATTGAAATGTCAGCACAGTTAATAAATGTCTCTTGCGGTCCACATCCAACTGCTTCCGTTCCGTTAGTGCACGTCCCCCATGTATTTGCTAACAATCAAAAGCCAATCATTAATTTGAAATTTTTCCATAATTTGCATAATGTAATACCTGCCCTGTATATCCACTGCAATACGAGCCGATGTTAAATTGACCCGGACAAATTGACCCATTCATAACTTAATTATATGATTGAGCGTAACAACTGACGTGCCTCGTCATCAACAATAAAATTTCATCAAAACTCATAAAAAAAGGAGATGCTTGATGATGTTAAAAATGAATATTATACGCATATCATTAAATATATGTATGTACATGCCGTAACCTTCAACAACATATTTTATGAATGGTTTAATTTTGTCGTTGAGTCAATTTGTCCGAGTCAATTTAACGCCCTCACCTGCAACACGCACTGCGAACAACTTGTATATCTTGGAAGTTTGACCAGCAAATTAAATGTTTTTCTCTTTTCTTGGGATAAGATCATGTACGTTTTTTCCACTTTCCCATGAGCGTCAAACAACTCCAAAATATTACTACAAAAACAAAATTTAGTATCATAAAACATTCAGATTTTCAAGTATAACTTGTCCAGGCATTCTTGGGTCACTTCAACTTTAGGATCGTTTACTGGACAGAGTTTAAATTGAAATGTTCCTTGATGATTAGCTGTCAACTCGATTTCTACGTTTATCAACTGTGTGCATAATAATTTTGTATATTATTACTCTAGTCAAACAACCTTCCGAGTTGGAGGTGACTTTTCAAGGATTTTTTATTACCTGTCCTGGTGAGTAGCGTCTCACAACGATTCCTTTTCCCCAAATGCCTCCTGCTTCGTGAGCCCTTGGTCTAGGGTCTGCCCAATTGTCACCACAAATTCCGCATTTCCCATGATTTTCATTGATCATCACACTCGCCCCACCACACCAGTTTTGATTATCATCGTAATTCGGTGGACTTGAATATCCAAATCTCCACATGGCATTTCTGTGTAAAATAATTTAGCCTGGGTTTACCCGAATAATATTCATGATTTTTTCATCAAACCTTGCAGGGGGACTCATCATTCTTCCATGGCCCGTTGTGCTATGAATCTGAATTAAAAGGTTTGCTTTAAAATTTAAATTAACTAGTGTTAAAATAATTTACCTCAAAAATTACAAGTAAAATCCAATAATTTATCGTTTTCATTTTTATTGTTATTGTAACGAACGATCAGTAAAGAAGATGCGTCTCAACTGAACTGAATTATAACGAAAATCACTTTTAAAATACTAAAATAAGACGCAGCTACTATTAGCTCATATGAAGATAAATATCGGAGCCCCCTGAGGAATTTACAATATCGTATTTGTATCAACTTCCTCACTCAACGGAACTTTTCTTTTTGTTTGTGCAAAGTCATTTTTAGTGTCAGTATTCAGATCAGATCAACAATAAGATGCGTATATACATATCTATATATTTTATGTCAAAGTTATTATATTTGTATGCAGACAATCATTTGTTAAAGTTAGTGACCTTACATATTGAAAAATAGATCATTAATAATTAATGATGCTATTAATGATTTTTTTAAAAACTCAACTCGTTTTCTTTATAAGTATCAATATTTTATTTGTCTTTCCAGATACAAAATCAATAAACATTATTCCTTTTAGAAGCATTGGCATCTGTCTTCCGTACAATTCTTTTTGGGGTACACCAAACAGTGATATTGGCAATACGAATCAGATCCTTCGTTCAATTTAAAATCTCCAATTGAATGACATCCCTCTAAGCACTTACATTTTGTCTTTGGGCAATTTTGAGGGTATCTCAAACAATTCATCTGACACCAGTCATCAATTCCAGGAGTATCTTTGAATTCATCTGTCCCAACGCAGACTTGAGATCTGTGTCAACGAATATAAATATAAATATATATCTGTAAATAAATGATGTCACTGATGAAACAATAGAACTAACTTGATGACAAGAAACTTTCTTGTTCCATTATCTCCAGGTTTTTCTGGTTCTAAAATTGCATTTTGGGGTGGAGCTACATAAATTGGTTGTTTTCCTGGAGGAATACTTCCAGAGTTCATAATTATTCCGATGTCTACGAAATAATTCAATTTAAAAGTTGTTAAAAAAATTTGACTTGTACAAGTTTTAAATTTACCTGCACAGTTAACAAACGTTTCTTGGGCCCCACATCCTTTGGCTTCAGTACCGTTTATGCATGTCCCCCAAGTATTAGCTGAATCGATATTATCAGAAATTTAGTTTATTAGCAAATATTTTTATTTAAATTTATGTTTTATTTATTACTTACCTGCAACATACGTCCATTGAAAAATACCTATAATAATATAATATATGTCAGTAGGTATATCGCATAATATCGTATAATATAGGTACATCTATTGCAAGCAAGATGATGTGGTAACTTGACTTTCACAGTGAAATCTTTGGCCATTTCGTCGGATGTTACCGTAAATTTGTCATCCCATACATCACCATTTAGTACTTTTAAAAGATTGCTAGAAATAAAAGTTTACCATTGTGAAATTTAAAAGACATACCATTGTATATCTGTATTCGCTTACGAATCGAGACATTCTTGTGTCACTTCCTGCGTGTCATCTTTTACTGGACAGAGCCTGAATTGAAAGTAGCCCAAATGGTTTGCAGTGAGCTGAATCTCGGCATCGATTATCTGTAAATATTTTATTCATAATTTTTCTGAACAAATTATATAATTTAATTATGTGCGTACCTGTCCTGGTGCATAGCGTCTGACCACAATTTTAGAGTCATACATTCCACCGATTTCATGTTGTCGCGGTTGTGGATCAGAAAAATCATCTCCACCTGTAAATGGATTTTTTTTAAATAAAAAAATAAATTTCGTACAAAATTTTGCTTACAAATGCCACATTTTTCTCCGTTTTCAAAGTATTTTAAAGCTCCTCCGCACCTACAAGCAAAAAGAATAACATGCAACTGGTGTTTTTGGACCGTTCTTGTTTTAGACACAAAAACAAAGACACGAAAAACCAACCAATTTTGATTGTCATCATAGTTTACAATTGTTCCATATCCAAATCTCCACATGGCGTTCCTTGCAGGTGGGTTCATCAATCGTCCATGAGAAATTACGGGATTAATCTTAATGTACAAAATTGGTCAATTTGTGCAAAGATAAGAATTATTCAAATTAAATACCTGACATAAAAAATGCACCATAAATGAATATGTCCAGAAAACTGGATTTGTCAAAAAATAAACGTATTTCATTTCAACAAATGCACAAATTTATTCGGCTCAATAAAAACTGATGAGAGAGGCAACTCAGGCAAGAATGTGCAAAACTAACCTGCGACATCTTTAACCAGCCTGACCCTTTGACAAGAGAAAACGTCGTTCTTCCTATACAATTTTTTGCAATAGGTCTTGTTACATGTTAAAAACCAGACAGCAAATAATTCGGTTCAAGTTTTAAAAAGTTGAACCAACTCTGCTGCAAATTCGAAAATATTCGAAACCGGTTACCAACCCGTAACAAGAATTTTTTAGTTGACATTTGTTATCTCATCCACGCAAATAAACAAATTGTTAAATATGTACGATGCTTATGTCGGCTTCATGTCCCTTCATTGGGTTTTGGTTCGTGAATTATAAAACGGTTTTTAATTGGTCAAAAAATGAGATTTCTCAAATAACCTATTTGAAACGGGAATCTGAGACTGCCCCAGAGGCAAATTGAGATTCGTGTTTAAATACATGTTCTTGTATTCTTTTATAAATATAAAGCCATCAAAGTCAGTGGCAGATTGAATAAAGAGGCATTTAAAAGCTTGTGTATTCGAAAGAATTGAAAACATTAGTTTTATATACTAATATTAAATTGTTATAAATCACTCGCTTTTTATGTTTTCAATGAAAAGTTTTCCAGCCTTAATAAAAGATACACTTATCTCCATTTGGAATTGGAAATTTTTGTCAATGTGTTGAGACATTTTATGAATACAAATTTTATGCTTCATTTTGTTGAAAAGTATCCTAAGAATGAAAATAAGCTTTGTTCTGAGTTAATTATTATTCTGTTAAAACATCTACAAGCTTTGAATTGCAATATAAGCACAATCAGTAAAGTATTCGTGAGCCAGAGAATTTGATTTTGAAAACGTCTATATTCAATTGTTTTTTTAAATGACTGTATCTGTGGAATAGCATCTTTGTTGAGTTTAGGAGCAGTTTCGGTGAATTTTTCTCTAATGTGCTGATAAAAATCGTGTTCTGGAGTACATCAGCTTGATGGCTTCAAGTCATGGTGATGTGATATGGATAAGCCCAAGGGCTTATAGGAAATCAAGAAAACAGATATAACTAATCGGCTAAACATAAACAAATTTCCAGTTTCTGAAATACACTTTAAAGAAGAATGCCTGTAGCTTCAAATTTCGGAAAAGATTTGGCATCTGGCCGAAAATCGGGTATTTATCAAGATGATAAAAAACTAAAGCTTGGGAAGAGACCAACTATAGTATGCAAAGCAGAAATAATTTTTATTTTCGTATAAGTGTGTTGTATAATGCTATGTTAAAAATTCAAGCTAAAATTGGAGCCGCACATAATCAAGCAAGAACCATCTAAAGATGATTTAACAACAATTAGACCTCGAGGACTACCCGAGGACTTGAACTATGAGTATGGCATTTATGCGGTTGAAAGAAAGCAATCCCTTCGGTGCCCCAGGGGAGCAAAAGACGAGGAAGCAAGACTGCTCCCTTTTCTTCCTGTACGAACTGCGAGTGATGCTGATAATCTTCACAATTTGCCGGATGCCACAAAACGAGAGGCTGAGCGTCATTTCATAGTTCTTACAGATGCAACTGAGGCTCAGAAGGAAGAAAATCTTTTAAAAACAGAAGAAGCTTTAAAAATTGCTGAGAAATTTAAAAGCATGATTAATCCAGAATCAAAGGATATAACACAAACCGAATTGCCAAAAGAGCTTCAGAAAAAGCTTTCAATTACTCATTTAGAACAAAAGCAGTTAAAACTTGAAGAGTTGAAGAAAAAGTTGGAAGGTCTGGCAAAACCAGCCCCACCCCCTCCAGAACCCCCACCAGCAAAGCCGCCAACCCCACCACAGAAAAGAGAAGAGAAGCCC
>JAQIXN010000685.1:0-30928 GCA_034698145.1 Proisotoma minuta
TTTGATACCGTCGTAAAACAAAGTTTTTTTAAGAGACTTACAGTTTGTGAGCAGGTATCGCAAGCTGATTCAGGGCATTGCTTGCAAAGTTTTGTTTCAAATAATTCTCCAAAATACTGTAAAAGTTGAGCTCGTCGACAATCAGTCTTATTTTCACAGTATGCAACCATTCGAAATAAGTTGTCTATATGATTTTTTTGTGCAGCAAAATTCGACTTTTCCCCTTAATAAAACAAGGAAAAATATTTATTTTTGACATCTCTCACAATAAGAAATAAGATCTTACGTTTCAACATGGATTGAATTTTAATAGCATCTCCATACGAGTAAAATAAAATGCAATGTCCAATGTCCCCGTCTCTTCCAGCTCGACCAGATTCTTGGTAATAGCCTTCAACACTCTTTGGTAAAGAGTAATGGACAACGAACCTGACATCAGGTTTATCGATGCCCATACCAAATGCAATTGTGGCGCAAATTACCTATTACAAAAATAATTTGTTATGCTTATAGTCATTATACGATGAAAAAAGTATGAAATTTACTTTAGATTTATCGGATATCCAATCTTTTTGTACTTTAACTCTTTGAGTATCACTTAATCCCGCATGATAGCTCACAGCTTGGATTCCATGATTCTCAAGCGTCTCTGCTGTACTGTCACAGTCCTTTCGAGAGAAACAGTAAACAATTCCAGATTCTCCTCTGTATTTTTTACTGAGAAGAAGTTCAATTAAATCTTGAGAGCTGTTGGCTTTACTGCGTTTTTGGCGAACTTCATATCGCAGATTTGGTCGATTGAAAGAGCACAAGAACCATTTAGAATCTTTAAGTGGAATATGCAGCTGCTTCAAAATGTCAGCCCTTACAACTGGGGTTGCAGTTGCGGTTAGTGCCATCATTGGGACGTGTTGATATCGTTGGCGCAGAACATGCAACTTTGTATAATCCGGTCTAAAGTCGTGACCCCATTGCGAGACACAATGAGCTTCATCAATAACAAATCGAGCTAGCAGCTTTCTTTCAAAGAGTGAACGGAAGACTTGTTCTAATCGATCAGAAGCAGCAATCTTTTCAGGTGTGACATACAACAACTTTAACTCTGTCGTAAATAATAAATTTTTAAAAAAAGTAGTTAAAAGAGGATAATAAAATAATTTAATATATATATATATTTGCTTCTTACTTGGAGAAGGTCCTTCCAAGTGTCGATAAACACTATTCTGATCAGATACGCTGACATCACTTGACAATTGAGCTGCCGGAATCTAAAAATTGAGAACAATAAATGGTGATAATCAATATAAATGAAATGAACAAAATTTAGTAAAATCAAATAATTACATCTAACGACATTAGCTTTTGAACTTGATCCAGTATAAGTGCTTTTAACGGAGATATAACAATAGTAACTCCAGGAGAAATTACAGCCGTTAATTGATAACAGAGTGATTTTCCTCCACCGGTAGGCATTAGAATAAAGCAGTCATGACCAAGCATTGCAGCATTAATTGCTTGTAATTGGATTGGACGGAACCTTTGCAATCCAAATTTATTCTTTAAAACCTGAAACAAAAGTAACCGTCAATTTTACTACTATAATTAATTTTAATAACTTATTTTTAAATTATGATGAATTGGTCTTTTCTTACATTGAGCATCATTTTTGAGTGGGCAAAATTAAAACCGTCAAATTGTCTGGTTGTGCCATCGTTTCGGACGTCGCCAATAAATTTTCCGATTTCCAGTTTGCCAGGATCCATAAATTTTGTCGGTGTAATTTCAGTTGTGCTCTGATTTAATTTTGTCGGACTATTAAATGATTGCCTACTTTTATCTGGTGAAATGGTGTGGCAATTGGCCCATGAAGAACTTGCAAAGCTTCGAGAATGATTAAAACTGGAAGACACCGTGGAATAATTATTCGTACTTGTAGAATCGGATTCATCATCAAGATCGTACAGCTCAGGCGGATTATCATCGCCAAAATAATCATGAGACGGAACATCGGGAATATATCTTGAAGCTTTTGGTAGATTCTTATTTCGCATTTCAATCACCGAGTCATTGTTATTGCTGTAACGAGAATTAGTAGTAGTACAAGGTTTTGAGTATGACGATCCTCCTAAATAAAGTAAAATAAAAAAGTTTAAAAATTGTATAATGACTGATCTTTAACTCACCATATTTGTTATTATTAGTACTACAATTAACTCCGACAGTGGAAGCAATAACATCCCACATTTCAATTAGACCAGATAACTTGGTTTCAGAAATGTTTAGATTTTTTGCCAACATTGGAAGGCAGTTGGAGCCTCGAAACATGTTTACTGTTTTTGACATCAATTCAGATGCAAGAGATTCGATTTTTTCCTATAAATTATAAAAAATCCATTAGCAGTGGATTAAATTAAATTTTAAAAAAAAAATAATTACTGTATTTTGCAATTGCTCCGCCATATCGTCAATCCATTTTTCATTAGGGGAAGATCCATTAGCCGAATCATCTAAATTTGGAGGAATGATGATTGTAGATTCGTCTATTCCAGCCATCAACTGATCCATTCCATCATCCTCAGTCCCAAAATCGCCGTTTTTGTCATATCCAGGTGGATAAAAGTCTTCGTAATCAGCTTGACTCATGTCAACACCATACTCGTCATCGGACAAAATGTCACTTTCTTCTCCCTCATCCTCTTCTTCTTCAGGTTCCTTTCCATTCTCTTCCTCCTTTTCATTGACTTCAATAACTTCAGCCTCCTCACCATCTAAACAAATATTAGAAAGATAAATAGGTTTGTGTGCAAGGTAAGTGCGTATAAAAAAATAGTAATTTACCATTATTTTCTTCTTCAAAGTCTGTATCCGAGTCACTCATTAAAACCATTTTCCTTTGGGCAAAATTCCCTTTCTTTGCAGGTGGACGGATAATGTCGTCACAGGAAGAATCGTCTTGTCCTCCTCCAAAAACATCTTCATCCCCACTCTTTCGTTTGTTTCCGTTTAAATTTAGAGAAGGCTCTTCTTTCTTAACGACAGGCTCAGATTTAACTTCCGTAGTTTTAAGAGGTAAAGACACGTTTGGCTTTGAACACTTGCTTTCTGGGCTGGCAGGTATTATCTCACAGAACTCGTCATCCTCAATGGTAATTTTAGGTGGGGACGAGTCAATTGTATCACGCCATGGGACACGAAATGTAGGTTTCTTCTGATTATTGTACTTTTGGCTGAGTTGGCTCTGTTGCTTTGAAGCGGATGCCAAGGAGGCAGCCTTTGCAGAGCTCATTATTGGGGGGGATGCGGGGATAAAATCCTCGTCACTGCTGTCATCGAAAGTGAATCCGATATTAAAGTTGGCGACTTTAGACGATCCTTGCGGAAAGTTCTGTTTGTCAGCTCTCCCTAATCCCTCCCCTTCATATGGGGGTCTAGTAAGTAAAACGAATATAAAATATTGCAAAAGTAAAGTAAACTATTGAACAATTTAAAAAAAAAAAGTTAACTAACATGGGGACAATTGGTCGAGCAGTGTCCGTGGGGGGCCTCTCATTTTCGTCAAAAGATATCATCTTTCCTTTCCTTGATAACAGACTCATGTCAATGACCTCTTCAAAGGCCAGAGAAGTGGACCAAGAGAAAATTAGTCCTACATTTGTCCTGTGGTGATTAAGTCCTATGTAAACATCACCAGAAGAACCTTCAACTTTAATTATTTCTGAAATTGCAACTTACGGTTTCTTTAAAAAGTGGGGTGGGTTCACTTACTTCACTTAAATTTAAAATTAAAATGTGGCAGTGTGTCAATTACTAAATAATTTAAGTTTCCAAATGTTTATGAATTGGAGCTGTAACGGGACTTCCCACCTCCAATTCGCTCTCATCCGGGCAAACTGAGCACTCCTCATTCCTTTGAACAACGTTTGTCACATGAAATGCCGAATCCCTGGGATTTTTGACAATAAAATGGATCTTCAGATTAGTTTAGATACTTCAGAATTGAAATAATTTCTCATTTTCATATATTTTTATTATATAACGTACGTTCTGAATAATTAGTAGTAATTACAAATAAAAATAATAGTTGTGTTTATTAAAATAAAATTTAGAAACTTAATTAGTACATTATCTAGTAGAGGTTGCATTATGACAATAAAAAAGTAGTTTATTAGAAGCATTTTTCGGGAGTTGTGTAAACTTTACACTGCGAACTTTCACATTTGTCTCAATTGAGACAAGAAAAAATTCAGTTGGGGAAATTGAGACAGAATTTTTATTTATGAGAAACAAAGCTTTAGCATTTCAGCTTTGGACAAGTCTTTAGTTTGAGTGAAAATTGTCTTCTTTTGCTAGGATGAGGACGATGTTTGATTCCTATTCTCGTTTCCCCCACCGAAATAATTTTGCCAGGCGGATGACATTCGTTTCTTGGCCGTGGCAGATATTTTGGATCCAAAATTGGAGGTGGAAACGGGACGGGGGGCTGGGGTTGCCGCTGGGGGAATTGACACGGGGGTGGACACAGATTCCGCGGTGGCAGAAGTGTCCACATAAATGGCACTCGTACTCGAAGTCGACTTGTTTATCACGGAACCTGCTAAACGAGCCCCTGACTTTCTCGGACTTTCTTTGTTGTATTTTGGAGATGACGAAGGACTATTGTTACTTTTACTTGGTCTTCTGGTGCTACTGCCCCCACTATTATACCTTTCTGTTACCGTGGGGGGAAATGAAGTGGTACTCACAACCGTCTGGGTTTTTATGACAGCAGATTTTGGATTAGCAGAATATGAAAAGTCGACAAGTCTTTTTGAGTTTGTGGCTCCGGGCACACCCAATTTCAAGCTTCCAGTTCCCTCTGGGTACTTGATCGTTGTTGATATAACGGAATTTGGGTATTGGATTGTATGGGGACTATTTTGCCTCTGTTGCTGTTGCTTTTGCTGCTTTTGTTTTTTACCGCTGTGTGGAAGAAAGGCATTTGACCTATGACCTGGACTAGTTGTACGGAGGGGACTCTGAGTTGGTGATTCGATAAAGTGGTTTTGGTTGGCGAAAGGAGTTGGTGCTGGAGTCACTGAGACGCTCTTGGAGAAAGAGAAAGTTTGTGTTTCGAAAGGGACTTGGTGTTGTTGTTGTTGTTGACGGGGTCTGACAGTCGAAGAAAGTCCTGCAGACTGAAAATCCTGCTTTTGTCTAAAGGGGACGAGACCATTTGGGGGAGGGGTTGGGGCAATGAAGTTTGTTGGCTTCACTTTCTCCTGCTTGCCTACACTTTGGATTATTTGTTTGGAAAATGGGGAAGGAGAAGCAGCCACGGATATAAAACTTCCAGATTTCAGAGCAGTATATCCATCACGTTGGTCTAAAGATGACGACTCCCTGGAAAATGGTAGCTGAAGATTTTGGGCAGGGATTTCGACAATTCTCTGATGAAAAGGGGGAGATTGAGACGGAGAAAAGTGTTGGGTTTGTTGAGGAAATATTTCCTGATGTTGTTGGGGATTTTGAGATATCCTATTTTCTTGGTTATCAATGTGATGTTGTTGAGGTGCAGCGTTACTTGATTGGGCATTGAATTGATTTTGTGTATCTGGCTGTTGGAAACTGAAATGCTCCTGAGGAGGAGATGATTTTACCTTTTGTTGCGGTTGAGAATTGATAAAATTGGGTTGAATTGATTGAGTAGTTGGCTGTGGCTGAATATTAATTTGCTTAGAAAATTGATGGCCAGTTGTATGAGGATTAAAATGTTGAGGTTGTCCACTGGGTTGGAAATGTTGTTGATGGGTTTGTCCAGTTGGCTGCTGAGAGTGAAAGTGTTGACTTGGTTGGAAACCAAGCTGCTGCTGAGAATTTTGGAAATTTGTCTGTGTATTATGGAATTGTTGTTGAGGTTGGTCACTGGGTTGAGGTTTAAACTGTTGCTGATTTGACTGAGAATGGAATTGTGAAGTTTGAATTTGTTGTTGAGGATTGAAATGATGTTGAGGGGGACTTTGTGAAGGCGAATTGTTAATGATAAAAGTATTGGGGGGAGTGGCACTTGGCTGAGGAGAATGTTGTTGTTGTTGTTGAAAGTGTATTTGGTTGCGTTGAATTGTATTCTGAAGATGGCCTTGAGGAAACTGTTGGCGAGATGAAGTGTGGTCGTTGATGTGACCTGATGTGACCTGAGTTTGTGGTGAATCCTGCTTGGTGTCATCGTTAATTTCATTTCCAGTGTCAGAGTCTGAATAGGCGTTGCTTCTTTGTCCGTGAAAATGAGGATAGGCAAAAAGGTCTTTTGCAGGAGTGGAAAATCCTTTAAGTAACTCCAATTCCAGTCGTCTTTGTTTGTTCTTTTGTTGTGAAGGACTGTAAGGATATTCAATATTTGCATTTATTTGACTTTGCGAATACATAATCTCTCTTTGACCGTTGTAATTTGAAAATTGGTTTGATCTTTGGCCAGTAAAATCGTCTTTCTCGTGGTTGAAACTGAATCTTTCTTTCGGGCGTGATGTTGAAGAAACTATTGAATTTGATGATTGGTATTGATTTTTTTGAACATGGCCAAATCTATCAACATATCCTTTGGTTGGATTTGGAGTGCTTATGGGGGCATTAGTTGTTGATGGCTGTGTTTGAATCGGTAGAAATCCTGTATTATAACCATTATAATTATTTTGTGCGGGTGGGGCTTGTGTGGTACTTGGGGGACTAGGAAGATATGCTCCTGTTGAGGACTCAAAGTGTCTATTTATGGCATTATTATTTGGGCTTGCAGAAGGTCGTTGATTTGTTAAATCATATCCCATTTGAGATTTGTAAACTGTTGATGTGCTTCTAAACGTTGTAGTAATTGGAGCACTTGTTGTTGGGTTATTGTTATTGTTGTATTGATAACCTACATTGTTATTAGGGATGGCAGCATTGTTGTTAATGGGTTGGCGGATTTGGAAATTATCTTTTGGAGTTTGCAAAGTTGAAGATCCCTGATTGTAGTATGGAGTTTGAGTGATGAATGTTGCTGGACGTGCAGTGCTACTTATGGTACCAGAAAATGTAATCACTGCTTTGTTACTTCCCTTGTTGTCAATGTTGACGTTCAATTTGGGCGTGGCTGTGGGAGGTTTGGCTGTTGATGAAGAGTGGAAAGAAAATTGATCTGTCCTCTGACCAACTCCAAAATTATTTGTAAAATTTCCTTGAATATACCCTCCACTGGTTGGTGCAGGATTATTATTATTATGTCCAAATGTTCGTCTGTCTGAATCATTGACAAGGGATGGCTTGCTACTTTGTTGTTGTTTTTGTGGTTTATAATCTCCAGTAAACGAGTTTCCAACAATCTGGGAAGAGGCAGTAGTTAAATTTTTCTGGATTTGGTTATTATTGGATAATACATGTCGATTAGATTGAGACTGGGGTTGAATCAAATTATTGTTTAACGGAGTTGAAAATTTTAGACTGGATTGTTGAGATGAACTAGCCAAATAGTTCTGATTCTGTGTAAACCCATTTGATGACGGCAATTGAAATGGAGATTTTGTACCTTGATTTAAGTTAACGGATGCAACACGAGGTACATTGTTACTACTTTGGACATGATTTCCAATGTTTAAGTTAATATTATTTGGTCTGGGGGATACATGATTTGCAACAAACGTGTTGGACGCAGATGTGGCCACCGAATTTCCAGGAGGTCCACGAAGTTTTGTTGGTGAGCCATCAATTCCTACTCCTGGACCAGAATAAAGAAATTGATTTCTGGAATAAAATCCTGGAGAAGCATTGCACTCGACGTTGAACCACCAGTCACAAACAAATACTTGCTGGTTAAACAAAGTTCCATTCGGGCAAAGGAAAGCGTCCATCCGATTCTTTTGACAGATCCAAAACACCTTTAAAATATAAACACACGTTATTATGCAACACGTTACATAAGGCTCATTCAAAATTAAGATTGTTTAAAAAGTAACATTTCATTGAAGATGATTTACAACCCTGCATTTAGTGTCAAAAATATATGAAATTTAAAAAAAATAACTGATATTGTCGTTTACAGATTGTTCTACTTTTCATGGCATAGCCTAAACTGTATTATGCAATTTCAAGTAAAATTACGACTTTAATCATAACATATTTAATATCTATACGGGCTTTAAAGACATGCATTATACAAGTCATTTCTAACAATATGTGGATAATAACAATAATAATATGATATAAATGCAGACGCGTCAATAATTGATTAATTCTTCAGTAATTATAATTTTTCACGCATTGTTGAGCATATACGATTCAAAGTTTGTTGAAGCAACCGCAACTAATAAAATAAAAATAGTTCCCATTTATAAAAGAGCTATTTTATTGCTTATGAAACGATGTGTTTCATCCTCAATTGTTAGTCATCTTTCAACTAAACGTTTAAACGCCTCATGTAACTTGTGCATCTGATGGTTATCTGATTTAATAACAAAAGTGCAAGTTCCCACGATTTTATGTACACCCAGTTGCACTATTACGTTATTTGTATTTATATGCACTATAGCTTATTTGCTCTATTTAATTTAAAACTCTTTGTTACTTTATTTTGTAAAAAGCACATCCTGAGTATCCTGACTAAATGTGTGCTAATAAGTAACATAATTCAAAATTTATTTAATTAGAAACTTTGACAAAATCCCGAATAAAATTGAAAACTCCTATTCTTCCGAGCACTATGTGTACTTATTATGTTTATGTCGATTCTCATTAAAAATCAAGTTATGTAACATCCTGTCAAAAAGAAAGTAAATGTAGGCTAAGTGCGAATTTTGCTAGAGTAGGAAATAAATCAAAAGCATGAAACTATTGAAGCCATGAGAGAGAACATCACATTTTAGATTTATGCCAATTTTCGAGTATGCAATTGGTCAGCACTGGTAAAATGAGCCTAATCCCTTCTATCGCATGTCAGCTACAAAATTATGAGATTTAATTAAGTGAAATTTAATAATTATTATTGTTATTTCGCAAAAACTGTTTTCAAAAAACAAGAGCTAATGTGTCTTACTTGACAGCGAGCCTCAGTGTCCGCATAATATCCTGGCCATTGCTGATCTTTGCAGGAAAAAGATGTTTTTGGGATGCTGGCAAAAGTTGGATAGTCTCGTTCTGCCTCCCCAGGAATTGCTTTCCCATCTCCACTGCTGCTATCAAAGAAATCCTCTCTCCTCTCCACAACTGTAACATACAAACCGAATTAAAAAAAAACAGTAAAGATGATATTTCTAATTATAAGAAAAAATAAACACATTTAATGATGTAATTTAAAAAGGTTACAAAATTTGGTTACAAACAGAAACAGGGATACGATTAAAACACTTTACATTTTTAATAGCTTGTGAGATTTTCATCTTTTCTCACACATTCGTCAAGAGTATTAAATACTGTTATTGGTAAACAACTTGGTCATGAATTGACTCATCATTAAGACATCCCCTTTGTTTTAACATAGATTATTGTGACATTTCAATGTGACCTATTACTAATGCTCTACTTGACCTGTAACTTTAATTGCAAGTGTTTAATCCCATGAACACACAGATAAAGCAGGAAATTGGCAATATCGATATTGACATAAACCTTCTTTTGCTATCATACATGTCAACTTTTAATTTAATATGAGTTATTTTCAAAGGATTTTTTACCTGTTGTTGATGCGCCTGGAATATCTTGTAATTTTGGAAGATTTGGGAGATTTTGTGGATAGCCAAGTCTTGGGGAGAAGAAACTAGACTCGGGATTTCTATCCAACGGATTTAGAAGATAATTTGATGTAGTTGTTGAGGCTGAACTTTCGTCTGCTGCAAATGTAGGCAAATCACTCTCAAAATTGGGAAGAGAGGACGGGGATGAATTGACTATTTCATCAAACGATCTCTCGTCCAAAGGAATGTCTGTAAAGCCTCTTTGAGCTTGTCGCTTGTCTTTTTTAGATGACTCTAATGCTTCAGTCGAATTTGTTTTTATTTTCTTTATGGTAGATATTGATATTGATAAAGTCTTTGCGGGTTTAAAAGTACTATTAGTTGGCTTTGCTGTACTATTTGTTGTCGAATTTGTTGCATATGTAGGATTATATGTTGCTGAAATAAAAATTGATCAATTATTATTATATTTTTAACTTGAATTACAAATTCAGGTCATCTTTTTGTATTAAAAAATTATGGATTACTTCCGTAAATATATCACATAACATAATTTTGTATCGTAATGCATCTGCTTTTGGGCGACTTGAGTTAATTATGTGATTAAGAGTTGGGCGAGCTCAATTCATCATCACAATTTAATGATTTGGGCATGATTTGAAAGCATTCATTATAATCCATACCTATAATTTAATGACGATACCCTTCAATCTGATATCTTGTTAATTTGCAAGTGATTAATTTCACAAATCATATCTAGTTTAACTCTTTGAAATAGGAAAAAAAATTGAGTTCGAATCGATGTCAATAAATTTCAGAATCACCAAGTATTTGATTTTTTTTTATTTCCAGAATTATAGTAATTATTGTTGAAAGATTAAGTTACATAATATATGAACGAAAAGATTTTATTAATACTTCGTTATGCAAAATGAATTGCAAAAATAGAAGCCACTTGAATACGTTGCAAAGATTCCATTGTTTCAGAATTATTGTTGATAAAGAATAATGCAATAAAAGCAGACGTTTTGCATATGAAGTTATCTTGACGGAAACAAGACAAGAAATCTGCGGAAACTTTCTATATAACTTTATCACTTATATGACAATCTTATATAAAACAAAGGTATAAACTACATAATAATAAATTTATGCAAATGCAGTAATCCGGAGCCACCATGAAAAAAGTGCATTACCTATACAATGAGAATTTTTGTGCCTTTATAACTTTTTTTCTTGTGTTTGACGAACTTTAAAAGTTACACACTAAAAACTGATTGTTGAGCATGATTTCCCATTTTTAATTTATTAATTTTGCATACGCTATGCATGAGAACTTCAAAGATGATAATCTGTCCTAATAAGTTTGAGCTATATTCTGCCCAATTAATTGATTTGATAATTTAAAGAAAGGTTTATTAGATTACCTTGAAGCAACAATATGATAACCAAATATAAGCCAATGGCATAATTAAATCGGAATCGATCCATCTTCTGTTCTTTGACTTCTGATTTCAGTTTGGTTGACTTGTGTTTCACTTTCACCAATCACAAAGTGACACTTTTTGACACTTATGCCTTCAAGACTTTGGATGTGTTTTGCGTTTTGTTTTCACCGAAAATTATCAAACGTCCCTTTATGAACACAGATCCCATGATATATATATCTATATTTTGTGTTCAATTGAATTTAATCAATTTCAAAATTTTCCATTTTGAATGTTTTATAATTAATGTTGGTTCGAGAAATTTTACCACGCCGCTTTACAAGAATAGTACCAGTTTTTAGAAATGAGTGCAACAATTGTTGATTTAATGGAAACAATGAGTGTTTTGTGTTCAAGAAAAAATTACGCTAGTGACTTGCAGAAATCGAAAGTGTTACTGTTAGGAAAATGCATGAGAAAGAGAGGCTTTATACGGCGGATGTGCTTTTGACATAAACGACCAATATTGTTACGAGATTTTCCTAATGTATAATCCCACAACCACTTACATTGTTAGTCAGCAATAACTTATACAGTTTAACCCCATCATATTGTTGCAACGTCAAGTCTCAATTAGATCAAATTTTATGTAGTATTAGGTAAAGGGTATTACCATTTGTTAGTGTCACTCAATTTTCGAGTTTATCTTCATTATATCCATTGTTGATTATACTAATAATAAAGTGAAAAACATGAGTCTTTAATCGTCCATTTATATTTCTGTAACTCAATCGACTTGCGTAACATTTAATGCAATAATTTTATACTATGTCATCCAAAATGATCAAACTACATCAAACTTTTCCATATCCCCTAAATTTTCATTAAATTTCCAAGTTTTAAGAGTATCCGCATATTGAATTGCAATGCGTGGGAGACAGAAAAGGAATTATACTATTACTTGCTATTGTTTTAATACTTTACACGTTTTATCCGAGAAAGTTGGTCAAAACGCAGATTCTACTTATATAAAGTGAAAAACATTTCACATGAAGAGAACACAGATTACACGTGTGCATTTTGTGGCATGCTACCAAACTTTACGGGATTAACATGAAAGTAGAAAATTTATACTAGAAATCAATACGTTTTATTTTCCCTTTTGAGAATATCGAGCAGAAAACAATACAAAATAAATAACAAGCTTAATTTCACTATTTATTCACTTAACTTAATATAAAAGCTAATAAAATAATAAAATAATAACTATAACCCAAATCTAGATGGAAGCCTCCTTGGAGTATTCGGATCGATTCGCCCTGTAATCAATTAATTTTCATTAATAATTTAACGAAAAAAATAAATCAAGGAATAGGTAAATTTGAATAAGTACCTGGAGTAATAATTTCATATTTCTTTGCAGTTTGTTGCTCTTGTTGTAGTTGATCTTCTTTTTGCTTTTTCATTTCTTCTTCTGCTTCTTTCATTTCAGAGTCCATGTCTCTAATGTGTTCTATTGTTTCCAGCTTCTTTTCGAGTCGAGATTTAGCTGTCTCTTTGACAGAGAAAAACATAGGCCCAAGCTCAGCTAACCAATTACCATCTACAGCCGTGACACATTGCATATATTCCTGTAAACAACCAAAGAAAATACATTAATCTTGAAGGCCGCTTTCAATCTTTTGATGTCCCCTCCCATCAATGTGACACAGAAGGAACATACAAATGTGAACACAAAAACAAAATGTAAATAATAAAATACCTTATGCGTCATAACGAGCTCGTGATAAACAACATAGTCCGGCGTATATCCCATTCCAAACAAAGCGGATGTGGGATGGATATGACAAGGCATTCCTGTCCTTAGATTAACGTAACTGCGGACAAAAAGATTAAAATATACACATGATTATAAAAGTAAATATTATATGTATGTATATAAGCACTTACTCTCCAATGCTTTTTAATCGGGCTGCTTGATGGAAATAGGCTGAGCAAATACATTTACGAATTACGTCCCAGTCTGTCCCGGATGATATAATTTTCATCTTCTGTGAATCCATTATGTCTTTGAGCTGACTTCTTACTTCACGAACCTTTCTCATAGCTTTCAAGTGTATGAAATGCTCGTTACACCAAGCAGCAGAGTAGCTGTAAATAAATAATGTGTTGTTGTTAGTGTCTAAATCGTTTCAAAATCTTTTCCATTATACTATATATAAGTACCTGTTTGTTTTCCATTGGTTATACACATTTAAGTATGTCAAGTGATCTGATTCCGGAACTTGGAATTTTTCTCTCACAGCATCCGCATCTTCTTCACGACCTTTTGGTCTATAAAACAGTGCAGGGACGGATAACATTGACACGATTATGAGAATATCTGCAGAACAACTCATTTCAACTGATGCAATCAACATTTTTGATAAAGCTGGATCCAAGGGAAATTCAACCATGGAACGTCCAAGATCTGTTAATCGTCCTGTGTTGTCCAATGCACCTAATGTCCACAGTTGGTACATGGAATTTAACATATTTTCCTAAAATGATAATGCATTTTATTATATTGTTATTCTGTTATAATAAATTATATTAAATTATACCTGTGGAGGGGGATCCATAAAATGAAATTGCAATAGATCTTGTACGCCAAGAGATTTTAACAGTAGAACCACATTGGAGAGATTAGTTCTTTGAATTTCAGGAATAGTCGTGACCAACAATTCTTCCTTATATTGTCTTTCAGTGTACAATCTAAATAACAAAATACCATCATTACTTATAATAACAATTCCTTTTTTTTTTAAATTGAACATGTATGGAATGAACAAACCTGAAACATGATCCCGGGCCTGTTCTTCCAGCTCGACCAGAGCGTTGATTGGCATTGGCTTGACTAATTGGATAAATCTGTAAGGCGTCCATACCAATTCGAGGGTTGTATACTTTCAATTTGCAATATCCCGCATCAATAACAAACATTATCCCATCAACTAGAATTTTCAAACAAATTATAATATTTTTGCAATGCATTTTCATTCAAATGGGGAGAAATGGATTATTGGAAAAGTACCAGTGAGTGATGTTTCTGCAATATTTGTAGCTACAACACATTTTCTAATCCCATCGGGAGCTTTTTGGAAAATTTTCGCTTGCAAATCTGATGGTAGTTGGGAATAAATTGGGAGAATTGCAAGCGGTGGAGCATCATCAAGTTGATCTAATCGTTCTGCTAAAACCTCACAGGACACTTCAATATCTTCTTGACCAGGCATAAATATCAAAATATCCCCTGGAAAGTATTTAAAATTAATTAGCATTAAATAATATCAATTTATATCAATTTATATCATTTTTAATGTAAATCTGATAACACCTACCTTCCGATGGTTGCAAATGTATTTGTAAAGCTTGTTTTACTGCAGCATCTACATAATCTTCCACAGTATTTTTGCTGAAGAAAGTTTGGACAGGGAATGTTCGTCCTGGAATTATAAAGACGGGAACATTTCCGAAAAACATGGCAAACTTAGTGGCATCCATTGTTGCAGATGTTACAATTAGCTTCAAATCATGACGACGGGCTACAATCTGAAATCAACAAAAAAACATAAAAGAATCATCAACAACGGAAGAAATTATATAACGATTTATAATTATAATGCGTAGCTCGTAAAGTTAAAAACAAACATAATGACGGAAAGTAGTGGGCGACACATTGAGTAGTCAGAAAGACAAGATTAAAAAGTGGGACAAGCAGACACATATTCTAAAATTAACCAACAGCTCTTGATTTTTACCCCGTTTTTACGCATAAAATCAGGTTCATTCGAGTATTAGACAATGGTCATGATCAGGGTTAAAAAATCAGTTAACAATTTTACGTCATAGGAAAGCAGCCTTCCATCAGTAATGACGATAAATTGCTGGCAAAATCAAACCTTGAAAATAAAACATTAATCCGTCAGATCCATTTATATAATTTTCTTTCTGCAATTATCAAGACTATTATATGGGTTCAGGTGTTAATTGACGAAGAATAATGTTTGATGACATGTGCAATTATCTCAAGTGTCATCCAGGGAGAAAATTACCACTCCCCAGTAAGGACAACAGTGGCTAAAAATAGAAGTAAATTACTGCGAAAAGTCAGTCGGGGTGATTGTGACAATAAAAACAAGAAGTCAAAACAATGTAGCCTAGAACTAAGCTTATAAAAAACATTGGTCTTAATCGTGCATACTCAAGATTATTTTTTAAAGTCATATTACGACAAATAAAGAAATGACATTATATACGGTATACTATTCAATTAAAATAAAATGCATATTAAATTAAAGAAATTTTGCATACGTCGTGAGTATTATGCATTTGCAACTAAATGATGCTGAAATAATTAATGAAATACGCAGTCTGGGTATTTCCTATAAATGAAAATTAAATAAAAAGTCATAATAATAGTTGGATAAAATTGGGTTATATCTAGAATATTTCAAGTTATAATGCGCAGCAGTCGATATTTTATTTATTTATATAGGTATAAGACCTTTCTATAAATGCACATAAAATAGCAAACAACGTCAATCCGTTCCAGAAAGTATAGACGACAATTATTGTAAAGCAACAATGCATATTGTTTTTCCATTGGTATTTTTTATAGAAAATGTTTCACATTTCCCGTTTTAAAAAGTTTCCATAAATCACGGCACAAGTGAATGTGAAATGGAAAGATAGATTCCCACAAGATCACTGCAACAGTGGCGGTCCGCCACTGGCGGATGTGTCGGATGCAGAGATTTTCATCTATTGAATGTGACACCTTTGAAATTAAAAGATGCATGCTGCTATTTGTTGGTTCCAAAGTACAAAGTTTGTGATATTGTTGTTCACCTCTGAACTTGACATTTTAAAAGAGCAAAGTTGATTTACTGGCTACAACTTTTCATCCAAAATTTCATCTCTCTTTGAAATCAAAGTTCAATGCAACACAAAACTGCATTCTTGTCTCATTATTCTCATGTACCGACATTTCTGCGAGGTTGCATGCAAAGAATATTATGTTTCCTATGAAAATTCGTTAGCCTATTTTTAGTGTGCATATGTATGCAATGGTTTATTTTTTTGCAAAAGTGCTAACGATGTAAGAACAACTTTCGCAAATGAGCATAATATTGTGGATGATATACTTAATCTATGATCAAGTATAGGTAATGCAAGGTGTGATAGCTAAGCTTTTTTAATGCACTGCACTGCATTATCTTATTGCACTAACAGGAATTGACAACTCTACTTGTTAACAATTTAACACAATGCAACAAACCACAATTGCTACAGAGTAGAAGCCATAACATAACCTTTGTCAACGTGAATAATAGTTGTGCCATACAAGAAATACAGATGCGAAAGCCTACAAGAAATTTCCACAAGATGAATGTTGCGTACAAAGTAGATTAGTATGAAATAAAACGGTGTGGGGGAAAGACTCAAAGAACAGTTTCACTCGAACCAGCACACATTCAACAAGTCTTTTATCCCGTCTCAAAGTAGTTGAATCCACTTCATTCTGTAAAGTACAATACGCCCTGTGCCATTATTTTATTCCCTGCTTCGTTTTTTTTCTTGCACATTCACCTTTTCCCTGAGCCTCCTTGAACCTGGAGGGTTCAAAAGTCTCCCCTAGCAAAATTCTAGTCAGACAGACCTTGAATAGTTAGTTAGTAGAAAAAAGTCTACCTACCCAAATACATACTATATTTTCACGCGACTAAATAATAATTTACCAGACATTCAGTCTCATTCAGTCAGAAAGAAAAGTCGGCCAAGCCAACAGGAAAAAGGATAAAGACTGAAATACATACACATAATAGCCAATATTCATCTATAATCTCACTACATTTCCAATTACCAAAATACCCCTCATCATGAAAGATCGAAAATCGACCAATTACACCTTTGACAAGGTATCCGACTGGTTTGATGCGGATGGTTTTAACGTCTTTGTCCAAATTGTGAGGAGCGGGGACGTGGTGGAATTGAGGTCAACAAAATGTTCTCATTGGGGGGTTACCACAAGAATACCACAACCCTCAATTAGTCCAAAGTCTAAATCCAAACCACGTAAGTCAACTTTTCTTGGTCATACAAAAGATATAGTCTGTATTTTATTCATGCAGTTATCATAAAGCTAACTCATCCAGAATAGAATGGGGAAATTAGTCTTAGTCATATCGTATTATTATGCATTTAATAATCATTGTATAACAAATTATGAACTCTTGACTTGATGCAAATCTATGAATACTCCATTTTACCCGGAATCATGAATAAGTACGATGATGATGGTTGTCGAATGTTGTATCTCATTTGCATTTTACTTATCTTTTCTGTACACTTTTCATACAAAAATAGCAGGAAATGGAAATTTGATGAAACTAAAATCAATCATCCGCATGTCATTAATAGCAAATAATAATATATAATACTATCCTATGAAATATGTAGCCAGAAACTCCCCAAGCAATAGAGTCTAAAATTTTCATGCCTCACAATACTCACAAAACAGATTCATGTTAAGGTAAATGTTTAATTCAAAACAATCAATGAAAACTCCCCATACTCTGTAAAATATTTATCCACCCATACTAATTAGCAATTCCACAACCAAACATTTTCTGTGGAATGAAACGTATCAGACTATTGATTTGATTACAAAACTCAATTCATTCCTACCAATTAAATTAAATAAATACAATTCTGACTATATCGTATAATTGGTTTGTTTCAAATGAAAATGTGTTGTAATATGAAAGAAGAAAGGCAATTTAAAGATATTTCAAAGCATTTCGGAATAAAATTATTCATGACACGCCTTTCGAAAGATAGCTAAATAAAAAATTATATGACTGAGAACAAATGGCTTTTCTCACAGTTGTCAACTTTAACGTTCAGTCACGATATGATGCTAAAGATGTGATTGGCTTGATATGTATTTCAATTAAAATCTAAATTAACAGTCTCCGTTTCATGTAAATTTCCAGCCAAGCCGGTTCCAGATGAAATCATGGTTTTCCATCTCATCCACTCTTCTACAAGCAGGGGTCAGGTGGGACAATTTACCTTGGAAGAATTTTGGCAACCTGACTGCAGGATACGAATCAATAATTCAAACATTGGAATGAATCTATACGGTGCTAACAAAAGCAGACTCATTTCCAAGGATGATGTTCACCAAAATGCATACACGGTATGAACAAACTCAACGACAATATAATTATAAATCCCAATGCATTCTCATGTTTGCCTATATCCAAAGATAGTATTGTCGATACACTTGTGTTAATTTATAATTTATTATTATGACCTCAATCTGTACCTTTGGTTTTGTTTAGGCACACGGATCAACAACAATGAAATGGCAGACTTGCGCGGATTTTATACGTTGGTCATCATCTGAGGAACCTTCTAATAGCAACAATGATCTCCAAGCTGGGACTTCCGCTAGCTGTTGCAGTAGTGGCAACGATTCAAGTTCAAGCATAGCAAGTTCTGCTAGTCATTAGTTAATGACATTGTAGACATATATTGAATTTCGTGTAAAACGACAAGGTCACATTTTTTCACAAATAAATCCCGGCTAATAATATAAATTTCCAATGATTAAACCAAGAGAAGAGTTGACGACAAAAATAAAGTTTCCAAAAAATATTGTTTATACGTATGAATGAGAGATGACTTGACTGCCAGAAAATGGAAAAAAACCGAATGCTCTTGAGAATGTACCTAAATTTAATATGTTATTATGCGTTGAAAATAAATTTTGCACATTTGGTTTTCTAAACTACTGACACGCTCCAAATTATTGTGCAAACTTTATAAAAAATTAAAAAAAAAACAAAAAAAACATTGCTAACCTCTCGAAGTAGTCCAAAAAGCACATCTGTGTTGAGAGACCTTTCATGAGCTTCATCCATAATGACTGCACTGTAGTTATCCAACTCTGGTTCACGGAGGGATTCTCGTAGTAAAATTCCGTCTGTCATGTATTTAATGATGGTTTTCTGCATGAAAAATGCCAAAAGTCACTTATTAGTTATTCTGTTTGAGCAATGCTCCTTGGTAAAGTAAAAGTGAAACTTGCATCACAAGTGCAGTCTTCAAATCGGATTGCATATCCTACTTCCTCTCCAAGCTGTGTCCCCATTTCATCTGAAACTCGCTTTGCAACAGACATTGCGGCTACACGACGTGGTTGAGTACAGCCAATCATTCCATTTTTAGAATAGCCTGAAATAAAAATCTTCTTTTACGACCCTCACAAAAATAAATTATTATTATCAAAATAAAACAAATACCTTCTTCATGCAGATACTGAGTTAGCTGCGTGGTTTTTCCTGAACCAGTTTCTCCCACAATTATAATTACATTGTTATCCCGGATTACAGTTAAAAGCTGTTAAAAAATGCATCCATTAAATTTCAATTTCCAAATAATTTTTAAAATACTAAATATACCTGCTCTCGGACAGCAAAGGCTGGCAAATACTGACGTTGTTGGGTAAAGGTTTTGTTTCTAGCAAAATTACTACTGGCCGAGCTTGTATCTTTCATGTGCTCAGCAAATTGTTGTCCTTTCTTGTAGTCACTTTCTCCCTCTTCGTTGACGTTTTCATCCTATAAAATAAATTATGAAAATTATTTATATAATTCAAGAGATCATCAATATCAGATGATATTAAATACCTTTTCTTCTTGTTTTTGTATTCCTAAAATATTTCCCATTTTTGTTCCAGCGAGTTCCCAATGTTTCTTTTGAGCCTTCTTGCGTTCTTTCTGTTCTCTGTAAGTTCTTACAAGGAGTGATCCTTTCCTAGCAATCATAGCCATATCGGATGTTGGGTCCTATTTATTTTACAAATATAAATCCATTTAAAAAATATTAATTGTCAATAATATATATTTATTATATGTTATATGTATTTAAATATGCCTCACCCGAACAGGGACAACAGGTTCGAATTGTTTAGTGAAAACAATTCTACCATCGAGAAAGGGAGGGATAATGTGATGGACCAATAAATGGACGCGTGCTTCTCCTTCGCAGTCATCTTCATCCTCATCTTCGACACGGACTACAACTCCAGAAGTCAACATTCGATTTTTCTCCCACAGTTCATTATCTCGATGAATTTGTCGTTGTTGGGCTGACATTCTTTGATTTTTCTTTTGTGCAATTTGATCTTCTTTCTTTTTAGTGTATTCTTCTGAAATTCCGGCAAAGGGATTCTGCACTTCATCATATCCCTCGTCCATGTTATACCATTCACGATCAAGTCGTTTCTGCTCGTCTTCCCATTCATCACGGTCGATTTTAATTTCTTCGTCATTATCTTCTGTCCCGCCTTCTTTTGTTTTTACAAACCAAGGAGTCTCCATAACCCTTGAGCTACCAGGCTGTTTAACCCAAGGATTAAATTTGTGGGTAGGTGTAGGCATAGGAGTGTCATCCTCTCTACGACCTCGGTCCCCTGTTAATGGAGTTGGATAATCCCACTGTGTAGAACGTCTACTAGAAATTCCGCTGTCCTCGTCATCCCAAGCTTTTCTACTGGGAGTGTTTGCTACACTAAACGCAGGTGTCATTGGACCATCGGAAAATCTAACGCTGTCACCACCACGTCTTGATGATGGCTGCCTGAAACTTCTCTCTGATCTTGGTTCATCTCTTCGTCGACTATTGTTATTATTATTATTTGGGTTTGATGGTTGTTGTCGATCATTTGACCTTTCTTTATCATAATATCTGTTGTGTCTACTACCTCTGTTATCATTTCTATTTCTGTCCCATTGTCGATCTCTGTGATGTCTGTCTCGGCCATCGCCTCGATTTTCTCTTCTATAATCAAACTCTTTCCTTTCTCTGTCTTTTTGATAATCTTTTCGTTCCCCGTCTTTATTTGTTGAATAATCCACTCTTCTTGACTTGTGGTGTCTGTCTTCTATAGCTGATTTTATGGACGCATTGACACCTCCACCGTATGACGGCGTCTCTTCCCCTTGTTCCCGATACTGTCGCCTTCTGTCATCCGAGGATGACCTTTTTTGGAAATTGGGGACATCTCCTCCTCTTTGTGGTGTCAACTGGGCCTTTCTTGAGTCTGCTGATCTAAAAGCTTCTTCCTCTTTTTCTTTTCGCTTGAGTTCTACATTAAAAAGAGAATATTGAATTAGAAATGATATAATTAACCATATGTTTATGATTTACCTGCCAATTTGTCTAACCCAAGGAGAGATTTTTTGG
Organism: Proisotoma minuta; assembly: GCA_034698145.1. Taxonomy (NCBI): domain Eukaryota; kingdom Metazoa; phylum Arthropoda; class Collembola; order Entomobryomorpha; family Isotomidae; genus Proisotoma; species Proisotoma minuta. The sequence continues at coordinate 21,398 of JAQIXN010000685.1, forward strand.
GTAATTCCGGTCTTTTGAATTCATGTTCTACTTGTGCTGCTTTTTTCTTGATGAAAAGTCCTCCGACTTCGTCTTTGCTGCTTCCTTCAAGTCGCTCAACAGAGTCCAATTCCATTGTTAAAATATCACAGAAATTATTTTACTTATCACCACTCCACTTTTATAAAACTTTATAAAATAATTGAAATATCAAGTTTTTGTGTTAGAGAAATCGTTCATTTAAATTGCCGTCCGCCTTCAAAAAATGTCTCAATTTTCTCACTCCATATAAAAATTATTTGTATTTATTTTTTATTTTCATAAATTATGGCTAAATTGGATAACTACATTAATAGTATAAAATAAATTACGCTAGTATTGGCTCTAAAGATGTTTTCCAAACCATTTTCTATCATAAGGCGTTATCCACAGATTACTTCCACCCATGTTATTTTTTACAATATATTCAAAGGTGTATGGATTTATGTTATTTTTCTCTAAATCGATCTCCTTTTGTTTCATTTCCTCCAGAGATTGATGACTGACGGCCTTTGCTCTGAAAGGCAACTTTTCAGCAACTTCTCTTAAAATTGGATAAGCTTCTTTGAATTCGCAATGTCCTCCAAACTCTATAATTATTCGTCCATGTTTTACGGGAGTGACGTAGTGGTCAATGGCACCTTTCCCACCTCCCATTCGTTTCCCTTGACCCTGTATTGAAATTAAGAAAATTAGTTTTATACTGCCTAAAATTAACTATGGAATATGTCATTGCCTTTCTGGTGACTGGCTGCCAGGGGGCATCGACCCTCCAGACAGCAAACATTCGACTAGTGTCCAATCTCCTTCCAATCGTCATTCTTATCATCTCCATATGTCCCGAACGCAATCGTCCAGGAGCCAACGCCTAAGAAGATGGGTTGAAAATGAAGGTATTTCCAACCAATAGCTTTAAATAGTAACATACCACGATTCCATACTGCTGGTGGATGAGGGAGTGGTGGATGGGCTCAGGGCCCCTCATGTAAATCAGCTTCTTTTGCATTTTGGGTGGACGCATGCCAGCTGGGTAGTTGGGGACTTTCTCCAAGAATTTCAATTTGTTCCTCTCGGGATACTCCACCCCTAAACAATCGGGATAAGTGAATTAACAATGAGCAAGGGGCTAATTGTTTGTTGGTGCTTTACCTTCGTAAGATGGTGGGAGGACATAATTTTTGAGACCCTTATTTGGCACTTGGGCTAGACAGCCCTGAATACGACTAAACAGTCCAAAGGGACTGCCCCCAGTCAATTTACAAACTAACATTTTCCTTCAATCGTCTTTAACAATTTCTCTGGCTGAATCAAAGCATTTTGTAATTTTATTAAGAACTCAATTCCAATTTCCCCCTCTGAAATGAACAATGAGATTTAGGAGGATGCAAGCTGTGGAAATAAATGGCCTCGTTTTACTCTGTTTTTTAAATTTCTTTATTAATTTTATTTATTTCCCATGTTTATAGTTAATTAATCAAATAGTTACCACACTTATGAGTAAATGATGAATTAGTTCCCTTATTCTGATATAAACAAGATTGATTTAACAGTAGCACAAATACAAACACAAACCTCCGTTTTCTTATACGACAATTAAACTGTTGCTTCTATCCATTCACGGTTTAGTAGTTTAAAATTAGAGTTAGTGCACTATTAGGAGAGGCTCGTCTATTATTCTACTTACGACTGTGTTAAACAGATCTAATTAGTTAGTTTATGCATTTCACTAAAATATATAATTTAGTTACAATAATTCTACAACATTCTCAATTTGCTTAGTTTACATCATGTAAATTACATCATGCTTTCACTTTGGCCATTTTAAGATTAAATGAATACTTTCTTCAGATTATTATACATTTTTAAGTTTCTCCAAATATTTACGCTGTCTCTAAAAGGGTAATAAATAAAATGGATGTTTAAGTAGTTTGACCAATCTTAAATGTAAAGATGTATGATATTGGGAAATTTTATAATTTCTCCAAAAATCACATTTCATTCCTCATCACGCTGAGAGTCTTTTCCCTTCCTTTTGCCTACATTTTTAGTAAACTTTAACAGGCAGTGTTAACATTAAATAATAAATATAAATAGTGTAAAACTGGATAAATGTCAATCCCAAGTGAATGCAAATACATAGTTTTTTTTATACTTTTTCCACAATATAGTATTAAAATATTCAAGACTAGACGTTCTCAACATTCCAGTTCAAATTGTTACTGACCACATATCAACTCTTTTTATAATTTTACCATTACATAATACCGACAAGAGTTACATTTTCATACATTTTATGAGATCAAACCTAAATTCTCATTCCAATAAATTCTGCGACACGCAATCAAACTTTGATCTGCATTTACTTGAGATTGACATTTTTTGTAGTGAGTCTGTAATTAATAGGAAACAAAGTCTTGTAAAATAGGTACATTGATACACAAAATAATATAATTATTTTTAAAAATCCATAAATTACTCTGTGCTGGTAAAATAAATTGTTGAATATAAATCACTGTGCTGAGAACATTAAAGTTATAAAACATAATCACAAAACTTTAATCAAAAACATTTCGCTTTCCAAACCAATCTCGTTGCTTCATAATTTATTATTATATATATTTTTTTTAATTTCAAAATTTTCAAGTCACCACTTATCGAGTTATAGATAGATTTGTGCCAAAGCGTTTCTTTATATACATAATTTTGTTTGTAGAGATTTTAATTGTTGTATTGCCTATTTACACGTCTTAATGATAAGGATCGTTGACCCTTGTCCTGTGGAAAACGTCATTTCTAATTAATGTTAGCACTTTCTAGCATAAATCTAATGATTCACAAACAGCAACCAATTGACATAAAATGATTGGATTACATACACGTAATATTATAGTCCTAGAAAATAAATCACATTGTCATATTTCAGCAAAAAAAGAAAATTATCTTTATAATCAATTAGTTGTATGGATTTATGTTTAGTATAAGTTATGTCAGTAATTATTGGTAGAGTTGATTTTTTGTAATACAACTTGTTGAGTCTCTTTCACCGTGCATCATCTTCTGTCTAATAATATCTACCCTATTTTATAATTTCTTAAATTTTTGTAATTTATATAAACACTATTCTTGTTACTACCGTTCACAATACTAAATAAATAATAGTATTCTAATTAAAATAGTTAGCTACACAACTATTCGATTTTTACTACAACGTGGTTAAAATTTCAATCAAACTTTATATACAATCATTGTATTACAATGAGTTTATGGAATGATCACAAACATCATCAATTTAAAATTGCAACAGCAATAGAATGAAAAAAGAGAATGGAAACATTATGTAATACAAACTTTGTATTTTTTAAAGAAATATATTATATTAATATTAAAGTGTATGTGAAACGATTGAGAGAGTATTACCGAGCAATTTCCGAGTTTCTCTATCTTTTTTTTGAAAACGCTTAAAATATAATCACAAGCAATACAAAATAATTGGTATTATTTTGGTTAAAAAACTATTATCTACAGGTCGGAGGATTATTTGTTAATTTATGAGTTGTGAGCAGGAAGAGGAAAGCCAAGGGACCTAGCGTCCAGTCTCATAAGGGCTTCCGATAAGTCTGGCTGTTGGCTCAGAATGGAATTGAGCTGGTGGTGGGAGTGGTGATTTAGCGCTGCATGAAGGGGGTGGTGTGGGTGTTGATGGGACAAACTATTCCCCTGACCATTGTCCATACGGTGATGGTCCATGCGATGTCCCCCATTTGACATTCCCCCAGAAGAGTGAAGACTTTGAGCATGTTGATGTTGAGAGATCATCGCATTCATATGATTGTTCACCATATTTTCTCCATTACTTGGTCCATTTGGTGTCCCATTTAGAGGACTGGCTCCATTGGAGTTGTTCCCTTTAGAATTATTATTGTTGTTGTTGGAAGAATTGTGGTTTTCCACAGCTAAACGCAAAGCCTCAGCCGCTTGACTCCTAAACAAATTTTCTGCCTGCATTCTCATATTGTCCGACATCATGTCCTGAGCTTGGGCATGTTGATGAAGCAAATTTCGAATGTCTGCATTTTGACCTCCATTAGGTACTCCTTGTCCAAGCATTGCTGCCATTTTCATGGCATCCTGAAGTTGTTTACTATTTGACTGCAACATTCCATTTTCCCCAGCTAAAATATTGTGATGCCCCGAGGAACCGAGAGGATGATGATGACTTTGGTGAGTAAGGTGAGACGAGGGGTGATGATGAGATTGTTCATCTCGTCCACCGAGATTGTTTTCTCCTCCAGAATTATTATGAACGGACATTCCAGAATACTCTTTATTTCGACTCTCTGTATTGTTGTTATTGTTTCCATTTGCATGTCCACGGGTGAGTTCCAACGGACCATTGCTGCTGACTGGACTGGACATGGATAAACGAGAATGTTGGACCATTCCTGACATTCCGGAACTGGTGTCCATAGGTGAGCATCTAGAGAGACGGCCTGATGATTCAGAACCCGATGGGGAAGGTGGCATTGGCAAAAGTGAACCAAGGGATCCATGCTGCATTTGACCCTATAATAATTCAAATTTTCAAGTTTTAATTTTTGTTGGGTTATAAATTAAAATCAAAGATTGATATTTGATGGTAAATATATACCTGAGAATTTCCTCCAAATGGATTATGTCCCCCGGCCTGTGCCATTGCTGAGATTGCAGCCGCAGCCAAAATGTTTTCTCTTTCGCGTCTTTCTGCAGCAGCTCTGCTAAGAACATATTGGGCAGCAAATTGATGCTTGGGATCCATTCTCATTTGTTCCATATGAGTCAACAATCCTTTATTTTTGAAAAAATCGACTTTTACTTACTGAACAATAATATAATATATATATCTGATTTACCATTCTCATGAGTGAAAACTGCCTGGCAAACAGAACACGGCCACATTCTTAAAGATGATGACAACTGGGCTGTTTCAGGATGACAACTTAAATGTTTACGCAAGGACCCTCTGCAAATTTAATAAATTAGAAATGATTCTTAAATATCAATTCAAACAAACTTGTACTTACTCGTTGACATAAAATTTCCCACAGATTTGGCAAGGATGATGAGCAGTTCGCCTTTTAGCTAGATTAAAAAAAAATATATATTCATTTAAAACAATAATTTAATATGTAATAAATTACTGCTTTCATGTACTTACTTGCAACTCCTGATGCATTTGGATCTTTATGTACAAGCTGCATATAATAATACAAATATTTTTAGTATTTTCCACACATTTAAAAAACATCAAGGGAATAATTAGTTACCTTCATGTGTTCCATCAAAGCTTCTCCCCCGACCATGAATTTGCCACACACTGGACAGGACAACGCACTAGAGCCTCCGCTGACCAAGGCCCCACAATGCTGCTATTAATGAGAAAAAAAACATCCATTAGTTTCCGGTTGTTAAACAATTTGGTAAATTAGCCATCAACTTTAAAAGCAAAAGCCCAGGATCATATAAAATAATAGCGCAAAACAATATCCAAGAAATAAAGTTTTGTTTCATGCAAATCCGCAATAAAAAGTTTCAATCCTGCCAAAAACTATGAATCTTATGTGAACTTTTATGGCTGCTGCTAGTAGCTATAATGTATTTCTGGATGCTTTTTGTTTTCTGCCCCTATCATAATCGTATTTATAACGAGTCTTCAGATTTCCAAAAACCATTCACCTGCTTTTATATTGTTTCGGAGCACTCTTGTTGATGAAGTTGCGTGTTTGTTACAAATTATAATTTCTTTCAATATTTTGCTCTCCCAATTTTCTACTTTTACACAAAGAGATCAGAATTATTCTAGAATCATATACCAAATGCGCTTTTAGCTCTGAATTCATTTACGCTTGACCAATTTAAGTACCAGTAAATCACCCACGCAATGAGTATTTGGAGAAAAGGGTGGTCGGATCAGTCAACGAAATTTCAATTCACCTTATTTTCAAATATGGCAAGAAACAAATCAATTAAAAGAGTATATGTATATGCAATGCGATCTCGCAAGTTGACAAATTGTTATACATTTTTCTATATTTAGCCAAGTGGAATGTACATATTGTACATTAAATATGTCGGGGCACTCGTTGTTTTGTGGTAAATGCATATCTTAATATTTTAATTATAGGGGTAACCTTATAATCATAATAATTATTTACTTATGTTTAATTACACCTTTGCTCACAATGAGTACTCTCATTTAATTTATTAAATCTGCCGTCCGCTGCTGAAATATGTGACAGTTGAATTATTATTTAATGCAAAGATATATTTCCTGTCTGCGTGTAATTTTGATTTTTTTTTTTTTGCATTTTATTTTTCATGTGTGTAAATTCATCGAAATGTTCACGTTCCGTGCATTTGAGTAACAAAAAAGAGTTTTTAGCCATTACTCATATTATCAAGAGGCAGCAGGTGATGATGATAATTACAGCTCTTGATTACATGTAATATTTCGTGATTCCACTAACAATGAGAGCGTTTCCAAAATTTTTCCTTGTGACAATAATTATTTTTGCAAGCCCTTCGTGATGTGGTAATAATTAAAGTCTCCTTCTCTGATCCCGTTATCGTTCCCTCGCCATTTTATCATATATTACATCCCACATTTTTATGTGCGACAAAGAAAGACGGTTTGGTAAGGGATTGGGCTTTTGAAGACCAACCGTTGGCTGACTCCACCTTCGGGCCACACTTTTTATATCGCTTTTTTTCTTCACTACTTCCGCAACTCATAAAACGATATCTTTGCAGTCCAAGTCCTCTTCATTTTTAGGGCTTTTATTATTATTTTACTACGATACGCTGGCTATCTGCAGAATCATTAAACTAGTCTTTAGCGTACAGACAAGTTAATTGGGTTCACATGATGTCAACAGTTAAATTAACCTCAACCAAATGAAGATGAGACGACGTCGTTATTATACTTTTCCAGTAATAATGTAAATAAATCTTTATAAACAAATGTGAGTATACACATTCAAGTCATTAACCTCATTTTTTTCAGACATTAAATTTTGTACGTTTGTATTATCAAATCTTTGGATTAGTCATATACCCAAATATTTGCAAAATAATAAAATATACTAAATAAATACATTTGTATATGAATATGAAAGACTGAAATTAAACCAGACATCAGACATTTGCTTGTCTCATCTTTAGACTTGTCTGGGTCTTTATCACAACTTTTCGTTTACACACTATTGATAAAAATTGTACAAATTTAACTGTCTCATATTTATGTTTGCCACAAGTTCATCCAGATTTACAACTCTCGAGGCGTATAAAATGGAATAAATACCGGACACGCTAATTAACACGTGCGAAAAATGTCTCAAACAATAATAACTATTCGCAATAAATAATATGTTTAGGTTAAAAAAGAACTTGTTAAATAAATGAAAACCGCACACAGAGTCAAGAAAATGTGGAAAAGTTTGCAAGGCATATAAAGTTAAATTGATGATGTTTAGGTTGCAAACCAGTTTCCAACATCGATTATTAGTTTTTCAAATGCTGGCCAACAAAAAAAACTTCCTGTGTGTCCATAGCCTATAACCCTGCTTGGCTTAATTGTTTTCTACTTCCAGTCCAGCACTCTTAATGATCAATTAAGGTAAACTGTCGGAAGGTGAATTTGAGGATATGTTGTAACAACAATTATTACAATATACCCTTGCTTGGTCTACGAATCCATTAAACATAGACTATCGTGAGAATCCTTAATCTTATTGATTCATTTTATTATATTATAAATAATAATATAGCTAAATAATATATGTTGGGAAAATTGGTCAGGATTTTTTTAACAAAAATAACTTTCTTCTTGAAACCCACATTAGGTGTCAAATTGAGCTGCACTAGAATGATAAAGATTACAAGTGAATTCTAAAACCATCTTATCCCAAAATTCCCAAAGTTGAACACAGGATCTGCGGCTGAGTAATTTGGCTAGATATGTGTTGTTATATAGTGTCGTATATGAGAGCAGTTATTACACCTTTTTGGAAGCAGTTAGCATAAAGGAAAGGAGTATAAGAAAAACAATGAGAGCAAATATATTTTCTAGCCAACTCATTCAAAAACTGATTGCATAATTAAGCAATTATATTTTGTTACTAGAATTATTCTTTAATTTTTGAAGATTTTGCAGAATTAGTAGTTTACACAATTCAAAGTATTTCAAGCTTACAATAATTAATTAACTCTTTTGCATTGTTGATTTTAGGGATTATGTGTATTTTGTATAAGAAACGGGGATAAGAAAACATGCATCATTGTAGACAGTAAATTCATATAACTGCCCTAAGGAAAACTGTCTTGACATGATGTATTCTTTCCTTAAATAAAACTAAATTTTTCATTAAGGTGGAGCACGTAGTTTGCAGACGTCGGAAAACGCATTTCTTTGCACTGTACATCCTAGGAAAACACGTACATTGTGAGTGAAGAAGAAAACGTAATTTAAATGAAGAATTAAGTTTTCGAATGAGTTCACATTTTAATTTTCACATAGCCTAAGGAATCAATTTTGGCCAAAAACCAGAAAAAGAGCAAAGGAAACGCTTCACTTAGGACAAAGATCAAGAGTTTGAGCTTTCAATTTCAAGTCGTCCACAGATCCAAGACATATACAAACCACGTAAAGAAGAGCAATAAGCTCGACCTCTATTTTGATGAGATAACTGCTTCTTTTAACCACATCTCAACTCTCCGAGGATTAAAGAACTGGCCAAAGGCGTTATTTCAAACTAAAACAAACCAATGAAAACAAGGTACAATCATGAGACAAAGTGGTATTTCTAGTGACATGGAGGACAAATTTGAGACATTTTGCATAGAATATTTATATTTCTTATATAGTAGTTGCATTTACATAACCAATAAAAAAAGTCCTTTGGACGCAAACACAAAACAAGAGAAAGAAATAGTTTTATGAGACTGTAATATGGAGTGATGAAAAACGTGGAACGTGAAATCAATACTTAATTACCCTGCTTTTTCTATAATAAAACCACAGGACTACTTCCCAGCCCGGTGGGTTCTGTTATCGAGGATAATAATCCTGTATTTACTATCGCCATTGTTTCAACCTCTTAGCAGCCACAATTCTTTCTTTCTCTCAAATTGCTCACTCACCCTAATTTTCACAATCAATCCCACTTTCTCTTTTGCTCAAGACTACGCTATTATAATCTGGAGGTAAAAAAAACAATTTTATAGTCCAGTAAAAGTTGTAAATCATAAATCGAAATTTCAGCATGAATAATAATAATAAAATAAAATGATATTATAAGGAGCAATTTAAAACAGCAGTAAAAATTCATTCATTCATTCGCTTAAGAGGGGAGCCTTTTGGTTGCCCCCCTGGGAATCGCCTAATATTTGGCATGGTGAATGCTTAGGTCAAGTAGACTCCGGAATGGTATGTAACTTTTGCCATTGGGCCCCACCCCCTGAGCGCCAGGGGGTGTAACA
>JAQIXN010000686.1:0-30876 GCA_034698145.1 Proisotoma minuta
TTAGGCGAAGCCGTAACCATGGCCACTTTTGATTTTTTTGAAGGCCAGGGTTACATTTTGCCTCACCTAAGAAAAATAAGAAAATATATAATTGCTTACCACATTATAATGAATATTTTTTCATTTAGGATATTGACGGGTAGGACACAGATGCTGTGAAATTCAGTTACGCGTCCTCCATGTCCAAAGGTCTTAAATGTACATTGAGCAACTTTTGGGAAAATTCTGGACATTGGATCCGTACGTCTTTCTGGTGGTTCTTCTGTCAGTTTCAAATGAGTCATTACTTCTATTCCATAAGTCGTGAACTGATAACCGAGGAATGCATCGGTTAATAATATTTGTACAACTACATTAATAAAGTTCATCACTTCACAAAAGAAGAATTTGTAGGCATAAGCTTGATGAGCTCCCACATTTGCATACAAATAATCAATTATTAGTCGCTGTCTCATGCGAACTAATTCAAAATCTGTGTGGATTGGACTTATCAAATTTGCCACGAGAGCCTTCATCCGTCCTTCTTCCCAGCAGTAGCGCCATATATAACGCGGAAGGAAGAAAGTGCAGGCTTGGAAAAAGATGTAAAAGCCAACCTTTGCATAAAAATGTAAAATATTAGGAATAAGTTGAGACACTTGGCGTTTGTCATGTACAAATTTTATTTCTACTACTAACCCACTGATAGTATCGTTGGTAGTTTTCAGTGTCACCAGGAAATTTAGGTCTGACTCCTGGATAGAGAACATCAAGTCCTTGTTCTGTTGGATTATTAAGAGAAATTGCATTAACATCTTATAAATGACGGCTCTGCATTATTAATACACATCTTTGTCTAAAACTGGAGAGCAAAACAATTCAATTATTACTAAGGACTAAGATTGTAATCAAATTTATCTGGGACCAGTTTCTCAAATAAATTATTCAGGTTTGAGACAAAAAAATGTTGAAAGAAGAGAGAATGAATATTTTTAGCATTCTTTTAATAGCAATATTTATGTATTTATTAGCAGACAGACTAATAAACTAATTGCACAATTTCCTTGAACTTTTGCTCAAAATAAATATACTGTCCAATTAAATTGATTTGCTCATTTCTTACTTAATTACTTGCAATGTGGAAAACCCAGGGTTCTTAATGAGAAAAAAATAGGATGAGGAAAGTGAAATCGTTTTACTATGGGGCAAATTGAGAATTTGAGAAAATGCAAGTCTTTTAATGTCATTGCAATCAAGTGCATAATTTATAATTTTCCTTGTCAGTTTCTCTATATATAATGGAAGAAATGAACAATGGAAATACGGAACCCTGGTTGAAAGGAGACACGACACGAATTTACTACGGATTGACATTTGACTTTGAACTTCAATTATTCATGACCAGGACCCCAGGCATGGAATTTGACACTTGTACTTATTTAAACAATGTCTTATCTCAAATGCAAAACAAGTTAATAATACACAATCAATATATCTTTGCAAGGGACAGTTGTCACAAGAGGAGAAAGGCATACAATCTTATCATTTCCTTTTAGCTTTATTACTTTCTGTTTACAATGGATTTACGATTTTGATATTTTTGGAACCATTTACGATCTGCAGGTCCAGATATGAGGTGAACTTCTTAGTGGAACTGAACAATCGGGTTTATTAATAGTGCTTATTAACAAATTGTTAATAACAGAATTTGTGAAAAAATGTTTAACAAAAATCTCAAAATGGGCATTTTTTAATACATTTTTTTATATAAAAAATGTAGAATTTCCTAAATAAGTTGTAGTAAATTTCATTGATATTCTATACAAATTATTAGTAGGCATTGATAAAGTTTTTTGTTAAGTTTCAACGAAAACGACCACTGACTTTTGCCGGAAATGATGACCTAACCTCGATGGGTGAAAAATCCACAATTTCGTTCAAAACACAACAGCAATGAAACTAGAAGCACGAATTCAAATCCGTCTCTTTGTGCAAGGCAGAGTTAATATTATTTGAACCAAATTCAATCAATATGCATATGGAATGGTTCCAGTATTTGAAGCTTTTTCGGGACGAAAAGGTCATTGCAATTAAAATGGGAGTGACTGGAGGGTCCCAAACAATGTCTAACAATGATAGTTTGCAAGTGTTTATTGGATTAGACCCTGATAAGTACCCGGTGAATCTCCAAAAACAATTAGACATAGATAGGATCAGAACAATTTATTGCTGACAAAGAAGACTTTGATAATTTGTAGGATTAAATATTTGACAAATGTAGAAAGTATACAATAAAATTAAATATATTACAACTCTCAAACTTTGAGACTCAAAGTATAAATAAAAACCCTGTTATTATCCCATCTTGATGATTTTTATCGATTGATTTGCATACATGTTGTTAAGTTGTGACAATTACAAAGATGTAGGGAAAAAGGGAAAACGCACTAAAATTAAATATATTTGGAATCACTTACGATCTCCAGGTCCCTCCCCAACGACGTAGCTGTGAAGCCAACAATAATTATCGCTGAAAACAATGAAGGAAAATTTGTAAATTATTATATATTTTTTGAGAAAGCGTTGCTCTTTCTACTTACATCACTCTTTCAATCTCTTTGTTACTCGTACAGTCTACAAGTTCCAGGACAGATTAAAAGATGCCCAACCGCTATTTGACACAAAAAAAACGCAAGAAAATAATTATCATTTCATCATGATAGTTTCTTCCTTTGCGTTTTTCTCTGCTCAAATAGCGGTTGGGCATCTGCAAGCACCAATTGGATCTCCAAAGTATTGTCTTGAGTTCACAAGTAAAGAAAAAGTCACAAGTACAATCACAGTAACTTTGTAGTGTAATCTAAAAACATTATTGTCGATACAAATGCTTTCAAGTTTCACCAATGCCTTTATGCAGCCAAAAACGTCGATCATTATTACTCACACTCACACAAAACCCAATCTCTCTTAAACAAAACATTCAACTGTTTCCTATAAACTCACCAAACCTATTAACGTAATATTTTAATGTAATTCGATAACCGGAAAAAAGGATTAAATTATACTCTCACTGGTTTCTTGTATTGTCAAGCGAGGCAATACAAACAACACACTTTATGAAACTGTCATCAATTCACGCATGTTTGTCTGCGTTTGTGTTTGCATTACATCATCATAGTTTTGCTGTCACTTTTGAACCCACACCCAGTAACTAAATCACATCAGAGGGATCTTCTCCTCTAATGTAATTAGATGGTCTGGACACGCACAAAATTCAATCAAGTCAAATCAAATTGAATAAAGTTTCAGTAGCTTTATGCTTGAGCCACGTGCTTTCACTCGTATATGCATTACTTATGTATTATTATTAGTTGGTGTTGATTTTAAGATTGACATTCAGAGACTTTTCCCTTGCGACTTTCTCTTACGACATCCACCTTTCCTTTACGATTGTTCCAAGTTCTCTGTGCAATGGGCCAACAGCCACGCGATAAAGTTGGATGGTTGTAGTTATGTACTGGAATTGTATTGTGTACTTACTACTTTTACTCATGTTTGTTCCTCTCCCGCTGACATAACATGAAATGACAGGGCCCAATATCACTAATATATTGACACGTGCATTGTTATGAATGCACTCTCAAACCAATAAAATATCACTTTATGTATATGAGTAGGTGAAAGTTCTTTTTAAAAAGTTTATTTTTTTTTTAGATTTTTTCTTGTGTCGGCTAAAAATATTTTCTCTTATAGTGCAAGGACACTTTTACATGTTTGGGGAATAGTTGTAATAACGCACTTTATCCAAAGTTTGACTTTTTGCCTTTTCTCGTGAGCGAAGTTTAATGGAGGTTAGTGATTGATAAATGAGAGCTTGATTTTTGATTTGATGTGTTGTGATGGGATGAAGAAAGGTGAGTGAGAGAGAGATTTGTAGCATTCCCCGAGACACGGACACCAAACCAACCACTTCCAAATCCAAACCAGAGCCGACTAACCCACACTACACCGCTTTCACCAAACTCACCAAAGCCAAGGCAGAATGAGTGTCCAGAAATGAGCATTCTCCCTTATTCACACATATACACCCGCTATTGTATTCATTTTAGAAAGAATCCCATTTTTCTCATTGTAGGTAGGTGTTACTCTATTCTTTGGCTAATAAACAATCAAAACATGTTCCATATTAAATATTCCATATATAGTATACATACATATTTTGCCGTGTGCAAAGAAATTAAGAATAAAAAGTCAAAAGGGTTAGTTTGATGCCGTTGGTCTTTAGTGTTTTACTTTCTATATTCATCATTATAAACAGAATAGTTGTGTATATTTTGGAAATTTACTATTATTATTAGTAGTATATATATAGTATTATGAATTTTTTGATGAAAGGAAGATCCCAAGACGGATTATTAACTACCTTGCCACTTTCACCTGGAACTAGGGTCATTACTTTCTCTGCGGGGAAAGCAGGGGTCCCCCATAATAATAATTCCAATTTTGATTTTCCCTATTGTTCTTTGGTCTTTATTTAGTAGCTGTTGTGTCAACTGGGTGCCGTCGTCAGACTAAGAAGGAAGTTGACACCACTTTCCACCATATCTCTGTTTATGTTATGTAATGTGAAATTGTAATCAAAATCCATCGTTTGTTTGTGTTTGCCGTTATTTCTTGCATCAACATCAACCCACTCACTCATTCATTAACCTGTCTGTTGTAAGTAGTATATGAGGCCACTGATATGATTGTGAGAACAACAACAAAACGACCACAATCAACTTGAGACTATGTATATGTAGATAGTTGAGGACGGGCACTTAAAATATTATATCACACTTTCACCCTACAAACTGACACCCACATTGCTTGTTAACAGCAAATCCCGTTGGATTATTTGCCAAGTGGCTGCTGCATGGACAGAATTTAAGTAGCAAATAATGGCTTTGATTTTTGTTGTTGTCGGCAGTCAGAGTTGTCCAGCTGACCTGTAAGGACCCCATGAGGTGTTCTTTTATGTGTGGGAACAAATGGCCAGTTGATGATGGCGTGGTGAATAGATGAATGAAATTCCTCCACTTGCAAACAAAAGATTGAGAAGGAGAACTCCAAAAAGTCTACCCTTATATATATTCTCCCATGCTAAATAAATGGATATTTGGGGTAGAAATGATGAAACATGTGCACGATGCTTATCTAGTCAGACGCATGCAAAACTATAAGAGGGAAAGTGAGTCAGGTGAACGAATAATGGAAATGATATTGAAATGTGGGCGAGTGAGTATCTGGTCTTGTAAGGAATTAGCTTTATTAAATGATTCCATTCCCTTCCCTTGCTTTCTCTCATCGCTTTCCGATTCGGGGTCATAAATTGAACTATATACATGCATCAATTCATCCACAAAAGTTGATGATAAGAGTTGATTCCTCCCCACCACCTTCAGCCGACTAGTCCGGCGGCAGAGTGGTCCGTTAAGTACTATAAGCGATAAGTTATTTGGGAATAAAAGTCCAGGAGAAGCAGGTAAAAGCTTCTTGTCGGCTCGGGTCCATCCCTCCACTCAACTTTTTTATTACTGGAGCTAGATAGTGACTCATTTGTATGTAGTTTGTAAGTAATGTATAAGTAGATTTTTGGTTATAATAAAGGGAAGCGACATAATACAAACATTTTCTGCCTCATATCCGACGGGTAGAAAGGAGAGTCATAGAATCAGCCACTTTCTGGACATGAGACTTGACATGAATTGGGTGCATTTGTCCATCCATGGTCTATTATCCTCGTATTTTATGCCTCGTCCATTCCATATTTCTCCAGAGTCGGGAAAAGTGATAAATGGACAAAGGAAAAAGAAGGTTTCCATCCACCGGCTACGGGGTTGCTTGATGGAGTTTAGCATCTTTGTACCATTTTTCCCAAACTGAACCAAACCACGAAATTCACTTTGCCTATGAAGAGGGTGAGTGCCAGGGCATAGGTACGTATAGGTAGGTACAAGTGAGAATAAGGAAACGCTTCAAACGGATTTCCTCAAAATGAGCAGTCTCTCGTCCACCATGGAGAAAGTGAAGAGAAAGTGCCATAAATAATTTCAAGGATAGTTCACCTCCTTTTCACTTTACCTGTCTCTTTATGAGGCAAAGTAGCATACACACGTAAATCTAACGATTGAGTCCATGTCTTGTATATGTGTATATTTTTTTCTTATTATTATCTCCCTTCTTAAATATATATATTCTGCCTCATGTTACAACAAAAGTGTGTCTCATGTCTGATGAGTTGTTTAGAGTCTTGCTTTTCTGTAAATGCCGAGGAGTCTCTCCGTGGAGGAACTTTATGAAAAAGAAAGAAAATATCCAAGTCGAGGTCAGTCAGAAGATATATTATAATAATTCTTTACAACATTGACATTTCAACATTTAAATTAATGTTGTATAATAAATAATAATAATAATAATAATATTATGGAAATATATAATAATTTACATGCATCAATTTGTGTCAACAGAGAATTCCGCCCTCAAATATTGAAATCAGATAAACTCTCAAATTTGATTGAGCCATTTACTGAATAAATCATGTTTATTTGTGAATGAATCATATCGTGTGGGCCACAGCTCCTTTTCCTTTATGACCTTTCATTTGTATTGTGGTAATATAGAGATTTGGTCATAATACTTTGTTATTCAAAATGTCAATTCTCAAGTTAAATTCCCATTAGACACATTCAAAGACGTCTTTCGTCTGCTCCTTTATTCAATCATCATCCCTTTCATATTGCAAACCTTACACAATCTCTACTTTATAGCCGGATGTCTAATCTATTCCATATTGTTTATCTATTGACTGCTCGGTCATCGATTAGGATGAGAGAAATTGTGTCAAAGCCCTGGCTTAAGGTAGAATAAACTCCTAATTAATTGCATTTGTTGTCGTCTACTCCCAGTGGAAAATGTCCCAGCCCGATAACTTCCTTTTTGGTCTGTGGTGTGGTCTTATCCCATTAAAATAATAGTGCGTAACTACTAAGCGAGGAGAAAGCAACTCAAGCAATCTATCCATTGACTGCTACTCAAATATTCAAAGTAATCCACCTTCCCTTTCTACTTTTCTAATAACGCTGGCCCTAATAACATTTTACCTTTCCTCAAAGCCTTTCCTGGTTTGTTTGTGAGTGGTGGTGCTATGCCTATTTATATACTTTGTCGCTGTTTTCTTTCATTTCTTGTCCCCTGTCCAACTTTTGTCCACATAATGATGCGTCTCCTCGAGTCAAGTCAACATAACTTTTGTCAACCGATTATTACTGGCTTAAATTAATTTCTATTGGGCTGTCCCCACAACCATGGGTTAAATAAAGCTACAAAAAATGACAAAATAGTAAAGGGGACATTTTTTTGTACAGTATTGGAATGTCAAATAGTACTCACTCACTCATCCCCGAAACATTTTCTTTTTTGGGACGTTCCAATAATAATTCCCACCTGGCTTCTTTTGATTCTTCTTCAATTGTCGGTTTGCATAAAGAGACGAAGTAGGTCATTAGAACGGAGTGAATTATTCCTCTCAAACAACGGTCGATGGATGGCTCTCTTAATACTTGGATGATACACCTTTATTATTGCTCAAGTGAAAGCACACATTTCCACCCTTAATTTTTCAATGTTGGCTGCAGCTCTCAAACTATACAATAAGTAATTCCTTACTTACTTTTTGGATAGAAACACTTACGATTAGATAGCAAGGAGAAAGTTTTCGGAATAAACTTTCTCCCCGTCTCTTATATTATATTGCTTTCACTGCTGCATTTTGCATGATAGTGCATTTATTAGGGTTAAACTTTTGGAGTGTCTATAAGTACATTCATATTTGTGCGTGCCAGTTGGCAACCTATGAACTGAAATTGGACAATTGCTTTATATTCAATTTTTCCTCGCCTGAGAAAAATGATAAAAGGATGTCCCCAGTAATCAAGTTGGATTAGACTATCTCTTTTTCTTAAATGGATACGCGGCCTAACAAATCAACCACAACCACTCCTTTCAATCCCTCACTCCCTTTCAATATCCCACAGCTTTCTCATCACTCAGACTTTCTTTCATAGTTTTTATTTACTGACTCAGAGACAAGACAATGACCCAACTTTCCCCAAATATATACTATACTCTGTTGCGTATTTCTCCCGATAATTGGTTCATTTCATCGTTATCCTAGAAAGAAAGAGAAAGTAAAATCTTATCTAATCCGAATCGAACTGTATACATACATAACAGACCCAAAGAAACTTTTCTATTAATCGCGGCATCCCTTGGTATATTTTCCCCCTTCTTATGCAACACTTTCCTTTTATCATTAAGATAAGCAATGTCTGTTGAGACTATTTTATTAAGCACTCAAGACAGTGGCTATTTTTTTCCATATTTCTTTGTGCCAATTGGATTAGTTAGTTAGTAACCTTGCTTTTTCCGTCTCCACAAAAAGTGTGTGTAATTTTTGCTTCTATAAATAACTCTAGCGTGCTATTAGACCTCGACCTTGTAAGGAAATTTTAACATGAAGTTTAATTTCATTTTGTAACTGCAGCTTCAACATTATAATTGCGTTTGATATTAGGTAGCACATATTAAAAGCTATTTAACCTTATAAATTGGCTCAAAATATAGGACTCGTAGTTAATCTCGACCCGTTGTTTAAGTTGATCAAATATTTATGTATCTGGTGGCATTTAAAAGATCAATGCATAGAGAAGTACGATATTAAGTCCAATTTTAAGCCGAATTTTGGTATTTACAATGCAAATGTTGGATTTCTCTCTGCAAGCTTATGAATGAGTTGGAAGCGTGTAGGCAGACGACCTTCTCTCAATAATTCAGGCTGTCTCACACAATTGCATGTTGTCACTTTTAATAGTGCCTAAAACCTTGGTTTGTGGAATTTGGGATTATATTGTGTGCATTTGTTTTTTTTTCCTCTCTTTCTCTTTCTGATGAAATTGGATGTTAAGGTCAATGTTAGGGAATGAAAATTATTCCGCCGACATTTTTTGCAGCTATATAATATTTGTGTCAGCTGGAGAGACAGACATTGGGCAGATGAAGAAGTCAACTGTTGGCCAAGAAAATGTCAATCAATGAGATGAAGACAGCACCAGCTATTCACAAATGAAGAAATGAAGCAGAGAATGACATCTTATCAAAGTATTACACTCATCCAATTTTTGATATTGGTTTAACTTTCTACTTGATCAATCTTTCAACAATCTCTAATAATAAACCATTTTCCTTAGTTGATGAGTAGTTTCAGAAAAAAAAATGTTTCACAATGCCCCTAAAGTTTAGAGCCTAAACAACTACCAGCTTCCTGTTTGCATGCATTTTTGCAATTTATTACTTAAGAAAAAGAAGAAACTTACAATTTATCACAAAAATCTGTTTAATTTAAGTGATTGATACCCGAATAAATTAGACAAACTAATCATGGTTTTGTTACACCTGTGATATTTATGATGATGAGATAATGATTAGTTATATTCTTATTATTAGCTGTTTGATGAAATTTGAGACAGGACGGGAGAGGAAATGTTTTAGGAAAATGGGAATAATTCTGACAGAAGCAATTTGTATTTGTAAAATTCAAGCTGAGTCAATCTTCTTGTTGGAATATTGTATGTACTACAAGTCAAAGAAACAAAATAAAATCATCTCTGAAGGTTGATGATGGCAATAACAATATCAAATACTTATACTGCACTAGATTTATTGCATGATTACTTATTCCATAAATGCCCCAAATTATACTTATCCCAAAAATGGATTAATCTGAAAGGGTAAAATTTCTAAATTGCCCAAATCCCCAAATTTAGTGAAACATGGAATGCACAAATCCCCAAAAAGGGCTTCATATGTATGCATAGTCATTGACACTTAATATTTGGGAGTTGCTTTGTGGTTTTACCCCTTTCCCTCCTCCGACTTAATAGGTGCAATGTTAGTTTTTTAGGGATACAATTGCAGGGCTTCTTCTTTCCTTCATCCACTTTGTCTATTCCCTTTCATGTATGGAAATGCGGCTGTATTTATAGAGGCTGGAAAAGAACGTGACTTTGGGAATAAATCATGTTAATCTGATGTCGGTTTTCGGCACGCTAAACGCTAATAAGGTCTGACAAACGGGTGGTTGGAAAGGAAGAGTTGGAAAGAGTGATCGATTTGAGCACAATTTGTTTCTCCACAGAGTAAAAAGGCAATAATGCTAATGCACGGATTGAAGAGATATAATAATATGATATGAGACGGTGAAGGTAATCATTATCAAGATAAATTTGATAACTTCAATTCCACCAGGAGAAAGGGAGTTTGCAGTGAAAAGTAACCCCAAAAACCTCTTTCCCCTTCCATCCCTTATCCATTGTCGGCGTGATTGAAGCTGGATGTCTCTTCCTGAACTAATAATAGTCCAAAATTATGAGGAACAAGAAATAAAGTTGCATTATATCACATCACCACCACTTCCTCCTTTGATCAATTTTACCTTGAACTTATACATATATACATATTGTCTGCTTTTTTTGGCTGGATGTGTGAAGATACAAACACAAACTTCCGGAACCCTTTTATTCATTGTGTTCATTTCATCGTGAGTCAGCAGACTGGTGCCTTTTGGGCTTTCTCCTTCTTCTGGACCAGGTGTATTATTCCCAGCAGAGTTGAAAATGAAGGAAAACTCCTTTTTACGCACAATGCCATTCCACTCCTTATTTAACACACTCGACTCCATTCACACACAACAAATAGCAAAGGAGGAGAAAGTTTAAGAGGACGCACTTTGCATGCTCGCTTTCACCACCTCTTATGTACATTCCATTTCTTCCTACTTCTTTAATTAATTCGAGTTTTGAAATTTTGAAATATTTAACAAAATATTTATCCATGATAGCAAAATCACAAGAAATAAGAGAAACGAAGATGGGCACAAAGAAAATAAATAAGAGTGTGGAGAGGAAGTGAATGACGCTCAGTATGTGGAAATATGGGAGGAAAGTTATGACCCGTGATAACATATAGCATCAAATCAGTGAGAACGTGTAACCTTCTTATTGCCATTTGAAGTGAGCTCATGCTGGGTCATAGTTGTCACCAATTGTCGACAATTGTCGTCCCCTGTCACAACCAAACCACACACACACCCACATTCTCAGAAAAATGTACAGAAACTTTCTCACCTTCTTCTCTCTTTCTTACTTAATAGAAAAATGCAAATAGAAAAAGAAAGAATTGTGACAGGGCGGATATATAAACTGAATATTAAGGAAAGGCAATGATTTATTCAATACTTTTGTGACCCAGTTAATAAATAGGTGTCAAAGTGACGATGGACTTGACGACATTTCACGGAGGGGGTCTAAAAAAGTGGACAACTGACGGTTTTGTATATACTTTTTAGGTATTTTTGTTTACTTAAGTGTATATAGAGCTAACAAAGAAATGTAAACCATTTATTTTGCAAATCCTCAAATATTTCGCTTCTCACGCTTTTCTGCATGAAAAACATAATTTCCAGTCATTTTCTAAGGATTTTGTAAAAGTGAAAAATATATCTCCAGAGATCATGCTGATGCCTATCGACCTCAATTCTCTGATTCTCTAAAGAAGTTTCAAGAAAGCTTTTGTTTCAAGTTTGAGAGAAATTAAAACTTTTAACTAGAGTATTGAGTACAAAGATTTCCAAGATAATTGTTCACTCATTTGTCTAAAAGTAATTAACTACAATGAGTTACCCTCTCTTCCAATCTTGAGCTGTGATATGTAGCTCCTGCGAAAACTAACGAAAATCTTATATGCAGATAAATTAATAGGATTATTGCAATCTCTCGGTATCCCAAATGTCTTGTCACAATTAAGATTAGTTGTTTGGTCTATTTGTTTAGTGTGATTACACAAAAAGCAAAAGCTAATTTATGCTTGCAATTAATAATAATATAAATAGAATGAGTTGATATATACATACACTATTAACAAAGATTAATTATCGTATTAATCCAAAATCGCTTCTTTGTTGTTAATTTATAAGATAAGAGAGACAATTAAAATCAGACCTACTTTTGACCTGAAAATGAATTCAATAATAGTAATAATACGCCCCATGAATTAATTAGGCAATAGAAGTAATTAATAATAAAAATATGTATCAAGTTGAGATTGCCCCAGTCTCATCTTTGCTCTTCTTCCCTTTATACCTAATAGTAGGTACAATGCATTTCGTTAATTGTTGTTGTAGTTTATAAAGATGTTTGAAAGTTAGTGTTGTTGGTTTTTGTTAAATTGTAGGAAAAATGCAACGATCCATTCTTCAACATTTAGTTCAGTCTGTGTATTATTCAGTTCAGATTTAAATGCTCCCAAGCTCCACTTATTTTCAGACTTTGTGAACCAGCAATTTATTGCTTCAAATAGTACATAATTCAAATGCAGATACAGATGCTCAGCATTTTATTCCTTGTCCTCTCTCTCATTATGTACAATGCAATAACCCACATAAATATAGTTTGGATGCAATTCAAAGTGCATCTTTATATGGGGTTATGGTCATGGGGAATAATTTTAGTTTTCTGGGTAAATATTTTGTTTTCCCAAAATTATGTACAAAAACGGTAATCAAAATGATTCAATAAAAATGAGTGGGAAAATATTAAACTATTTGCATAAACGCAATTAATCTTTTCGAAATTGGTATACAGAAAGAAACCCAACCGG
The DNA here is from genome assembly GCA_034698145.1 of Proisotoma minuta. Taxonomy (NCBI): domain Eukaryota; kingdom Metazoa; phylum Arthropoda; class Collembola; order Entomobryomorpha; family Isotomidae; genus Proisotoma; species Proisotoma minuta. The sequence continues at coordinate 12,733 of JAQIXN010000686.1, forward strand.
AAAATATGCTAAAGCATCTGTTAAAAGATTAACAATTGTTAAAGTGACAGCAAAGGCAAATAATTAATTTTAATATTTGGTTTTTGCTTATATACAGACATTAATAATAATAGAACCTAGATCTTTGCAAGATGTCATCTTAAAACGCTATGCGTACTGTAGATATTTTATTTTATTCTGAATTCTGCCACCAAACTGCTACTTGCGTCTGTTGAGTAGCTAAAATTGGCAACGATACGTTTGTAAAGGAAACGTGCCCACTTGTATATGTATTCACTGCTACATCCTTTAATCTGTCTTGTTAGTAAGAATAGCCCCAACGTTTTTGGCTGTTTACTATTAATGTTGATTGTTAACTCTGCCTGTGGCTCAGATTTGTGCCTTACTACTCCACATTTCATTCTTTAACCATGTTGATGATGATGCTACAAACAAATTCAAATCTTAATCCTCATTTTTCAACTCTGCTGAATGAATGAACGTGCGAGTCCAAGTTCAACAGCTTCGAGATTAACAACTACGGGAAAAGTGAGACACATTTTCTCCAATTTGTTTTGACGTCGGGCTTTGTAAAACAAGAAGCATTTAACAAGATTGAAGTGTGTAGGGGAGAACTCAACATGGACATTCATTGGGGTATTAAGATATTTAAAAGGATTTAGAGTTTACCCCTTCTATCCAGAGTAGAGAGAAATGAGTTGTAGCCAGTGATCTGTAATAATATGTGCGTGGGGTGATGCATGATAATTTTGTGATGTGATACAATCATTAGTTGGATTGGACATTTATATCCGGACCGGAAGAAAAGTGGCACGTTAGTTTAGGAAGGATTTGGATAATCAGATGCAATAATCCTCCATAATTTGTTAAATTGGATTGGCCAATTACTCAAGTTAAGAGTGATATGAGATATTTTGAGTCTTATTGTACATGCACTATTGACCTTTAACTCTTACAGCATTTTTTTGAGCATGCCATAAACTATATATACTGTTAAAACACACATTTAGTGACAGTTGGATAAAAGAGAAATTAATAGCGTGGGAATAACATTAAACAGACGAATCAAATTTGTAATAATTTTAAATTTTTTTAACAATGCCCTGAAAATGTGACAATAATAGAAATATGCAAATCAACAACCATGCACACCCGCAATTGTTCTTGGGAACTGAACTTTAAAGCAATTTCAATTCCTCCGTGGTTTAAATAAATTCTTGCAAATGTGAAAATGTTATTCAATGGCATTATCAACTGCAACAAAAGGACCGCATACCGGGAATAAACAAGATGAAACATTACCAAAAACAAAGTGAAATTTTACCCAACTTCAAAAAAGTCAATTTACAAACAATTATTATTAATTATTATTAACATAATCTTATCTTAAAAATAATAATTAGCTATTCATAAAAATGGTGTTTGGAAGAAGTGGTTCAATGTTTCCGAGGGTAAGTCATTTTCTTGTCTATTTATATATTATGTATTTTCTTCCCCTTCTGCTAAATTATTTGTTCAATACATGCATTCATATATGACACACGACAAAAAGTAATGTCTTCAATTGGAAAGATAATGACCAGCTCAAAAACTAATTGTATTAGAACCGATTTCGTTTCTCTCCTTTTCTGTCTTTTTAGTTTAAATTGTATTTTCCACTGATTATAAATGAAATGTATCGAAAGAATAATTTTTTTTACTGCTCTCATTTTCCTGTAATTGACCAACAATTGGGGAGTGAGCAATTAGTTAGTAAACGAAAATGAGTTGATTCGTGAAAAAAGAGATAACGACAAGTAATTAAATTGGACATGTGTTTAAAAAATGTTGAACTTAAAATCAAGCTGTCAAGCTAAAATTTACAATGGAATGAAACACATTATAACATCAACAGTAGTAAACCGTGAGTGGAAATGAATGATGGGAATTGTGAGAAATTCTCACTGAGAATTTTGTGTGACAAATGCAAAAGTAATGCCCCGTGTTATGTGTCACTGCGTTTGTCTCAACTTGGAAGTCACACTTTTTACATTTGAGCATTCTCGTCTTCACGGTGGTAGCCTACTTATGAGATGCAATTATTATTACTATATGCACATCCATATGCACCCACAGGCAAAAACTGAAAAAAGTGAATACATCTTTTGCCGGAATCTCTGAAATATTGTGAATGAACAACTAATTAGTGCATAATATTATTATATCGGCAGATTTGGTGAACAGAGAAAGCTGATAACTTTTTTGTTAAAGAAAGACAAATGATTTACCAAAAATCATCAATATTTTCACACACAATTTTACTGACTGACGTTTTTTGGTTAAATTAAAATTGACCACCGAGTTAATAGAAATGCCACCATTTACAGCTTGATAGCTCATTAACTCGTCCGTCACCTATCACACTTTCATTTAATAGTCGCCATTCATATTATTCCCAGAGGATGAGTAATATGGGAAACTATCACACATGCATATTATCTATCTATTATACAAGCAAATTTATTTGATCGGGGCTACTAGGCTTTTGTAATTAAGCTGCAGAGTTCAGTGTCTCATGTTATAATAATATTACTTCCTTCCGATTCTCATGCAATTATTACATGTCAATAAGCTGAATAAGCTGTAATACAGAAATCTCTTAGAATTATACTTGGAAGTGAAACTTATTCTCAGCTAGATAATAAATACTTGTATTCACATTTGGTATATGCGTAGATAGTTTGTTAAAACTTATGCAAATAATGTAATGACCAATAAGATGTTTAAATCCACCCTTTTTCTTAATTTCTAACTTTTTCATAAAGATATTGACAATCAGACCCTTATTTTTTATTAGATGAGAAATGTATTAACAAAACTTTCCATTTTGTACCTATTGTGCCTTATTTTTAAACGTGGCATTTCAGTAATGATAAGAAACAGCTTCCTTTAGCTGGCAGCAGTTCTTTGATTCATTCGTTTAAAAACCAATTTCAATTTCCAATTATTTTGTCCTACAATATTTCTTTGTTCACTGAAAAGTCAATAATAAAGAACATCCGCAGGATTGAAAAGTGTCACAAAAAACCTAAACGCATTTTCCAAAGTAATTTCTCAATCTTTTTCATCGTCATTTTACTCTAGTTTTAAACTTGTGATGGATCAGTTTAAAACAAATTTTTCCATTGGAAATTTCATTAAAGATTTACATTTTTTGAGTTGTGTGTGTGCAAAGTGAATTAATTTGCTTATTAAAACGGATCATTGTCGTCAAGCAGTGTGTCAATCAACAATTTAATGAATAACAAAACTGCGTCTAACGACTCCAAAATAGAATAAGAGAGCTTTTCTTCGTCTTATCTTTTTTTAAAAAAATATTTGTTCCTGTTCTGGGAATTTCATAATTTGAAACCAATTTATAATTTAACAATCAATTTGTGCCAAGTTTTATCCATTGTGCTATTCACGTATTTTAAGCCCAACATCTTTTGCATGAAGAAGAAATTAATCTGCTCATTATTGTATTGTGATCAATCTGTTGCGGTATCATTTTACCAATTATAAATTGACTACTTCATATTCCCAATTTTTATTGACAGATAAAATGAGCCTAAATTAGCATGCTAAACATTTTTAAAGAAAAATTATACCCAAGAGGGATTTTCATGAGCTTGTGTCGGAATGTTTTATTTTAAGAGCTCTGCAATTGTGAAGAGTAGTGAGCCGTAAAATTTTACAGTTATCAAAACAATTGTGTCAAAAACTACTTTTGTGCAGTGAATGAATGACATGCATATATGTACGTGTATATTGAGCATGGACAATTTGTGGTGTCTTAAGTAAACCTAAAAATGAGTTTTTTAAAAAAGCAATCTTCCTCTTTACCTGAATTTATTTTTTTACAAGTGCAATTATGATATTTATTGTTCACTTGTTCTATATTTAAAAGAGTAACCCACAAGGAGCATTAAATTATGGAAGCCGTCACTAATTTTATAAATCTTGCATAATTTGGTGACAAGATCGGTTGAAAGGATGAACGGTTACTACCATCCTGATTATTATAATAGTAAAAACCGACGACAACACAAGTGCTATCAAGACCAAAACAATTATTACGGATATAACAGCTATTACCAAATGCAATATCCGCCTTACGGATTTGGGACGCTGACACCTATAGTAAAACAAATTATTACCACAATATCATAAAAATTAATATTAATAATAACTCCTTAGCCCGCTTACCTATGCATTTATATAAATAAGTAGTAGCATGTATGCCAGTAGTTAATGAAATGGGCAGAGATTTATTGAGTGTTAAAATATGGGGAGAAAATAGAATGGAATCAACTCAAAGGGAGCATTTGTATTGAATTACTGCCAAAAAGCAATGAAACAAAGCATATCTTTTCATTCATCTTGATTTATCGCGTGTATCTGATCTGAATCTGAGGTTAAGTCAAAATCAAAAGCCAAAATTTCAGAAGCTATTGTTTGCTTTCTATGCCATTTTGCTATTTTGGATGGTTTTATAATCTAATATATCTATAAGTGAAGCAGATTTCTTTGTGCTCATCGATATCGTTTTGTTTTCATTTTATTATTATTAATAATCAAATGGAATTTTGATCAACTGATAATATTTCAATACATTTCACAAGTCAAAACGTTTTCATCACTAACTCATTTTCAGCAGCATAAACCGCATGATCTTAAGTTAATTAAAACAATGCGGTTTACAAATCTTTTTAAAACTTTTTTGTGTGTGTTTACAGCAGCGTGCCTTCCATGACGCAATTTACGAGGAGGAATATGGATCTGATGATGGAAACGAGTGTTGTCAAAATAGAGGAATGTCCGCAATCTTTTGTTGGTTTCTCAGTGTCATTATTCTCATTGGTCTTGCAGCCTCTGTCGTCCTCACAGTCTTCTTTCTCGTTAAAAGTAAGAACTAATTTTGCTCATTAACTGCTCGTTAATCAATTTACTAGTTATAGTGGCCACAATGAGCATCAGGTTCACTTTAAATTGGCGTCTTACCAAATACCTAACATTTTTAAAGATAGAGCTGAAGATGCAACAATAATTGAAACTGAAGCTCGTCATAAACCTAACTGCTCAACAAAGCATGACATGACTTGGCTGTGCTAAATATTTAAGTATTGCACTAAACTTCAATTTACTTAACTGACCATTACGTTGGGAGGATTATTTTGATAAGAATAGAACATTTTTCCTTAAATTCATATACAAATAATATTAATATGCTTATTCTAACTCGGTGGTAGTGCAATATGCAATGAATTTCTAATTTATCAAATACAATGATGTTTCACAAAAAAATGAAATGCATGCAAGTGAGAAGGAAACATGATTGATTAACGGATCGCGTAATCTGTATTAAAAACGTGTGAGTAACATAAAGCAAGTTCAAAAGCAATGTAAAATCGTTTTGCTCTAATATTATTGGAAACACTTTCATATTCGATATTATCAAAATGCTGCAGCATCAAAGTCAAAAGTAACCTACCTTACAAAAAAATGAATTTCAAAGTAAAAATAGACAACTGTATATAGAGTATGAGAACATCCCACGGGAGTTTTAAATTAGTTGTGACGGATTTGTTTGGGTGCGTTTTTGTCATTTTATTTTGCAAAAAGCATAATATTATAGTTTACGGAAACGTGAGTAAAAAGGATTCATTGAGTAGTTCAGCACTAAAGTTTTGCATTTCATTCAGAGGATATTAAAATTGGTTATAAGGACTGTAAACACAATCAACAATAAAATATTGATATTCATTAAACATTCATGAGATTCTACTTTCCCCTTGCCATTAGCCAAAAGGGAGCTATAAAACTAAGGGTTATAATTTTCCAATTTTCTTATACAACAGTTTTCTTCAGGGTGAAAGTAGAGTTGATTAGATTTAATATTTAGATCGTTTACGTGATTTAGGACTAGACTCGCTCACTTTTTGAGAAGTGAAAATTATGCCACTGGAGAATTATTTGGCCTAATTTAGTCTAAAGTGAATAACATTAAGATTAACTTTTAAAGTTGCTTTTATTGAAAGTTTCATTCCAGTTGAGTTACTCTAAAAATGGGCCAAAAATGTTTTTAGAACACATGTAAATTTTGCATGGTTTAAAATCTCACGTCAGTTCTCATGTCAATCAGTGCCGATTTGAATTAGATACACTTGTGCTGTGTTGTCTATCGAAGAAACAATAAATTAGGCCATAATTCAATTGCAGCTAAAATCGATGCCCTGTTTAATGCATTAATGGTGACAACCTAGTAATCATTGTTGAGATTTGTATTGTATACTTAGGGCAACATTTATATTATTTATTAGCCAAGAAAACATTTATTCATCTATATTATATTAGCTGGCGATTGTTTACTTTTCAGCACTAATAAATATTAAATCAGCTTCACCTTCTCTTTTAATTATCTTTGACATGTTGGATGGGGCATGCAAACGATTAGCGAATTGAACTGAGAATGAGTTTAATTGAAATTCGCACGGTTGTTAAACCTGCTATGTTTCAAATAATAAAGCTGAGTCATGTTGGCTTAAAATTAGTAAATGTGACGATGCGTTGAATTAAATATTTTTCTAAATTTTCTTATTTTTTAGGTAAAAGTCATATAACACAAAATGGAGAGCTTGACTTATATGAAGGTGCAAATGGGATAAACAATTTCAATATCCCAGTGCCTACTACAACCGAACTGAATAAAGTAAGCTCAGCAATTTCGTCAAAAGAGTCAAAATCTCGTAATCGGGGCAAAGGTGGAGGAAAGAGTTCGTCGTCGGAAGAAGTTGAGACTGACATGAATAAAAGTGCTTCCCGACATTCCACAAGATTTCCGCCCTCAAGAAAAGGACCTCATCAAATTTTTCAGGAGTCTTCGGAAGAAGAGGTAATTACGCACATTTTACAAGGACACACATTTTTAAAAAAAAGTGTTGAAGTTGTTTAAAATGTCAAGTTATTAAAATAATGACAAGACAAATAGACTTGCCAATAATATAATAACTCAACTTGTGTTGTCCACCACTATTATGTATCACATTGATATTGGAAATGACAAAATGAAAAATTGCCCAATATGTATACATTTCTGTTTGCTCAAACTAGTAACAATTTTGTGGTAGAAAACAATTTATTTTCAGTCCAATTTGACATAAAACTATCTGTCAACTATAGACACAACATTCTTATTCAGTCGCATGTCTTTTCTCACTTTTTTTCGAGTTACAAATGTTGTAGCTATTTTAACTGTTTTGTATACAATCCTTCTATTTTTACTTTTGCTCCATTGATAGTTTGGTATGACCAGGTAGTCTGTTTACCTTTTTTTCAATTTCTACAACAAAGAATCAAAATGCGTCTTCCTTCTGCTTTGAAAATGTATAATATATATAATAGTGTGATTTATTTAAGATGACAGGAATAGATGTATCACTCTCTTAAGTTTATTCTTAAGATGCTGCATCCGTTGACTATTCTATACAGTCGTTGGTTATTGTAATTAGTTCTACATGCACTCATACTCATCATAAGAAAAGTGGAAGTTGACAACACAAAGCATATACAATTTGACTGGTGCTTAAACACGAATTGGAAAGCCTTTGTACAGTAATGATAGAATACATCGGAGATGACAATTTCAAATTTTGATTCTACCTTTCAACTCCACATCACTTTCTTCATTGAGGGTTTAATTCCCTTTATCCTGACACTAATGCAGTGACACATATTTCTATCATTATTTCATTTCCTCTCATTTTCAAAAGAAATCCAAATCCTCCCAACACGAAAATAACGAAAAGAAAAATTTTGAGTGATGGTTTTGATAAAAATTAGTTAGGCAGAAAAATTATAATTATATTATTATAGCGAGCCCAATGGCTTATTTAATTAACTCTGAATTGTTAATTAGATAATTTCAATTTTGCTTAAACCCTTAATTATTCGTCTGCAGTTTCATTTCATAATGACTATGAAATTGATAGGAAAATTGTCTTGTATGAAACTCATTAATTTGTTTCACACCATAGACTTGAATCACTACTAATATTTAATACTCCGGAATTCATATAAAGCTTTCTATTTAAAGAGAATGAAACGAAATTACGTTATTTCAAAACGTGAACAGAGAATGCAATTTTCAATGAAATTTGTTCTATTGAAGTAAACATAATTTAAAGTAAAATGAAATAAACCCAATTTTTGCACACAATTTGGCAATTTCTCGTGAATTACTCTCTTTAGTTGTATACAGTTTTGATTCATTGAGCTAAAACAAATTGAGTTGATTTTGCAAAGAAAAATGTCAAATTGGTTGTCGTTTTGTCTTTAGATTTTTTTCAGTAAAATATAATTCACTTACTTCAACTTGTTTCATATATTTACATACATACATACTGATTAGTTGTTTATTCATTTTAATGCATAGTGTCACAAGAAAAAGTTTATAAAAATCAACAGAAATAGTGATGAAAAGAAAAATGTTGAATGCATTTGTATGGTGCATGAAATCACATACAATTAACAACATGAAGCGAAACGGCCACGCTCTTAATTTTCAAGCAAGCGATTCTTTGATTTCGATTGCACAGACAAAAGAAGAACCTTTAAACTTTTCATTCACGTAACGTTCTGGTCTTTAACAAATCTGTCAGACCTTTCCTTCTTCTTTTTCCTTAAAATCTCAAGTTCAAGAAAGAGAACACTTTTGCATGGACTATGATTTGCTGATTTTCTGTGAGATAATAAAGAGAAGAAGAGTAGGTTAGTGGTACTTTTTTTATGAAAAAAACTTGTGTCTTAATTTAGTTAAACAATATGGCCATTCGGATTTTCTAATTGCTTCGGCACTTTTCATTTAACTAATTAGGTTAAACGTTATTTTTGAAACTAAAAAAAATGTTTGTTTATTTCATGTTACAACAGCCACCATTAAAATTTCAAGATTTATATCCAAATGGAAAATTTACTTCAAGTGAAGTTCGAGCAAAACTTAACCCCTTGACCCCGTCACATAGTGAAGAGTCCAGTAGCAGTAGTTCTGAAGAGAGTTCCCCTCTTTTGACCACAACACCAATCACTCCCGTCCAAAATGTCCTATTTACAGCTCCTCCATTATCTGCGGTCACGAATGGCAATCGAAGAAATTTGCAAACCACACGATTTCCCACGGGAAGGACATCATTTACGACATCAACTGAAGCTTTAGAATCAGATCGGGGTGACAATGAGGAAGAGGATGAGGATCATGAAAGTGGACACAATCATAATCTCAAAAATGAAGATGACGGCCAAGACACTCAATCTGCTGCTACCAGTTCGCCAATTGAAAGAGACCGAAATAATAAGGATGAGGATGATAGTGCCATATATAAAGGGGAAGAATCTCAGCTAAATAAAATGTTGTTGGATGAAATACCTCCACATTCGGTTGAACATATAATGAGGGATAAAAATCAAGAGCCGACCGAATTTAAACTTCCAGCTCCCGTTGACCCTTTGACCAGAATTATCAAAAACATGGCTCCACGATGGGGACGAAATCGCACAATTGAAACAACAACAATGACATCCGGCCCATATAAATATGATTTTACAATTTCTAGCAGAGAAAACAAGGAACGAATCAAAAATGAGAAGAGCAAAGAAAAAAATGACTCCGACGATGAATATGAGACATCAAATGTGACACCCAATCCCTCGACTTTAACTACCCACTCTAAAAACTCAAATTACAACAGCAATAATAATGACAGAGTTTTGAGTACAATCGAGAGTCCGAATTTAAGCAAAAATCCACAAAATGATGCTCCTGAAAAAGAAAACTCATTTCTAGATATTTTAGTTGGCAGCGAAGATCACAAGTCGTTGGTGACAAAAGAGACTGAGGATGGAATCGTCACATCTGCCATTCTTCCTCCATGGTATGAATCGTCAAATAATAATTCATCCTTCAATAACAACACGGATATTCAAACACTTGACCAACAACACGACGAAAGAGAAGAAGAGGAAGAAAGAGAAAGTAGTAGTAGTAATGAGCACGAAGAAGACTCGAATAAATCTGATGCAGAGCCTTCAGCATCTTCATCTGTTCTCGGGGGAATTTTAGACTTTTTCAAAAACCTTCCAAGAAACAAGCCAACCGAGGAATATAATCCTAAACGAATTGTTTTGAAGAGACCAGGAGAACCTATGCCAAAAGGGCCCATTAAAGATCAAAAGAGTAATGATGAAAGTGTAAACAGTGATGGGGTCAATATAAACACTATTTTGCCTTCCAATATAATGAGCACGTCTACAACGACTATGGCTCCAGAGGTGGTAAAAGGTGATGACATTGAGCCAGCCAACAATGTTTTCCATATTGGATCTCCGGATGGTGGAACAAATATTTATGGATATTACCCGGATGAGGAAAAAGACAATGATAAGACTGTTGAACATCATATGGTTCAGAGTGAGACAATTTCCAACGCAGAAGATCTCGTGAAAAAAGTTGAAACAAATCCAGAAGAGGAGAATCCCAGCCACTCGATTGAAGTGCAGATAAATTCTGATGTCTCATCGGAAGTAGTGATTGAACCCGAAGAAGAAGATGAGTATCCTTATACTATGAGATATGGAGAAACTCAAGCGGGGTCAGAAGTCCGGAAGCATATCGTCCAACCGCCACCCGCCTCATCTTTGCCAAAGACACGACAGGGGGGAGGCATTAGAAGACCAATTAGTAACGCAGAGCTACCAAGCACATCGAAAGCCAACAGTAGAGAAGACCTGGAGATGAAGGGGAGTGAAAATAAACCGATATACTCTAATACACAAACGAGAAACATTCCCCCTCAACTTATGAGACAAAGAAGACCTTTTATCAACAGAGTAATCAGCACTTCAAAGCCAGTGCCTAATGCAAGCGAAGACATTGGAGATATTCATATTCCAAATTCCAGTGTTAGTGCTGAAGTCACAGATAATAGTGCGGAAAGAGATCCACCACAAAATCAGGATTTTGGGGTAAAAAATGTGGATCATGTTCCAAATGGAGATAGTGGAGAGGAAGGGATTCAGCAGTCTCATGAAAAGCACCAAAACCATGAGCAATTTCCAACTTCCGGATCTTATGAACATTATGAAAGTTCGGGTGTTGGTGGGTCCAGTGAAACTCAGCCAAAATGGTCAAGGCCAGATCTGAACGTCATGGACCATTTATCAAATGAACAGGAACATGAGACAGCAATGGGATCAGAGGAAGTGAAGGTGGACCCAAATGTTGGAGATGAGAATGATGTGTTGGAAAGGAAACCTGTTGTTTATCTTGATCAGAAAATGTATCCAGATTCCTCTGGAATTAGTTTAGAAGAACAAAAGAAAGTTATCCAAGTTTTCCCTGTTGGATACACAGCGTCGACTACAACCACCACAACCACAGAAAGGCCACCACTTGAAGAATCTGTAATTTCCCAACCAGGAAACTTATCTTTGGATGATGAAGATGAGGAAAACAAATCACTACTGGGGTTTATTCCACCCACCCCTGTAAATTTTCATGAAAACAAATACACCTTTGCGCCCACAGGGGCTTCTGATTCAGTCTATCAGTCCAAGGATGGTTGGCGTCCACTAGTTTACAACAGTGATGAGGCAGGCGGAAGTGGACCTTCCACGCAACCAACTCCTCCCATTTGGAAAATACGACCTACAGTTCCCCCGAGATTAGAGCAACCTGTGGCAATGGCTGACAGCGAAGGGTCAGCACAACAGCATGAATTTCATGAGACGTCTCATGAGAAACAACATGAACATCAGCCGCAACAGCCATCATGGACACAACCCCTTCAAAATGGGAATGTGGAACAATCTGTGGAAATGAATCATCCGATGGTCCATAGTCAAGAACAAATCCAAAATACCCAAGTCTATCATCATAATAACATTCATCCCCCGACAATTCAACGCATCCCAGTCCAACCTCCAGTCATACATCACCACCCACAACAACAACAATCAAATCATCCACAACCACAGCTTAGACCCCATCAATATGGAAATCCAAACATAATTGACCGGAGCAAATATATGATGCGACCAGCCCCACCCCCAATAATGATGCGTCGTCCTCCAATGTCTTATCATCAAACTTTCCCCCAACGACCCCAACTAATTCCGCATGTCCAACAACCAAATCCCAACCAATACCCAAATAATAATAATAATAACAATAATAACGCACCTCATCAAGAATATGCTAACTCGCCTCAAAATCTAATTAATAGAAGGAGGTTTAAAACATTAGGAGCAAGACCCAGAAGTAATAGTGGCAATTGGGAAGAAAGCAAGACGACAGAGTGATCGTTGTCGTCAGCCCTAGACCAATTATTATTATTATTACAATATCATTATTCTTGGGGTCAGTTGCTTTCTTATTATATTAATAGCTATATGTCATAGGTCTATCTAATTATTATTCATAGATTTATATTTTGTATGATTTTTATACGGTGGATGAATGTGAAGAAATTGTGAATTAAATAAAATTTTACCGAACTTAAACATTATTAATTTGTATTCAGGTTGAATAGTTCTTTAATGCTGGACATGAGTCACTACATATTTAATGAGTGAATGCCTATTGAAACGGAAGAGAAACTGATTAGTCATTCAATACAATTATCTCTGTAGTTGATTTTCTGGGAATCCGAATTAATACAGTTTTAGTTAGTTTGTAAAAGGACATTGAAAATGGACGATAACTTAAGGGCCCTGTGCTTGGAGAATTTATCCAAAGAAATTCTGAGTATACGACAAGAGGCAGCTGGGGACTACTTCTTTAATGTGGCCGTCAAGGAGAATGGGGGGCAAGGGGAGGTCCAGAAGGTCGCCGCACATTTCCCAATTATTCGTGCAAGGTTTGATTTGAAACGTGTTAAACACTTTTATAATTAAAATGTTCAAAATTTATGTTAAGTGCAGAAATATGTGTCGGGACCGTTCAAAAGTTTACCTAGTTTCTGATCGTAAAGTCTTTGAAGAATTTCTCAATTTCCTTTATTCAGGGCAGGTACAATATCTGTTCGACAATTTTAGGAAATAGTGATAATTTCCCTGCATGATTTGCGTTTTAGTGTGACTGGGATTTCTTCCTCAACTCTCCTATTGGCCTATCGCAAGAATTGTATTTTTTGAGCCTGAAATTCAGCGTCCCCGATTTAATTGAAGCGTGCACGCTTCTTTTGCCGACGCCTCCAGAAACTTTGGAGAAACCTCAAAAAATCCAATATGAACGAGATTTCTTGATCAATATTGGAAAATCTGTGATAACAGTAAGTTACAAAAATTAAGTATATAACAAAGTGTAACAACTTATAGTCTGCATATTAGAAGCAGTCGCATTTAAATGTTCTGCTAAGAATGGAAAAATTAGTTATTGTTACGAATGATGAGGTAATTTAGAACATTAAGAAATTAGAAACTACTGGTATTTAATAAAGAAAACTGCTAATATTTCAGGAAAATGTTCCAGTCGCAAACAAAGCAATTTCCGAATTGTCTACAGCTTCTATAAAATCAGAAGTCGCTTCTTCTGCCAGCAATCAAGCAAAATCCAAGCTTCTTGAATCTCTTCCAATGCCATTGCCTACTGCAATTATAAACACAACAAACAAGGGCTAACCGCAAAATCAAATGATATTTGGCTAACATAATATAACTCATTATTATTTTTTAAAGTTTCAGAGTAATTTGTATAAAATAATTTTATATGTTCATAAAAAGTTATACCGCAAAACAACCTTACGTTTTTTCACATACACGTCAGCTAATTGGCAAAAATAACAGAAACATCTTTATTTATTTCGATGCTAAACATTTATAAAGAGAATTACTCATACTGGACGTGTAAACTATAGCGTCTGTTTGTTGGAATTGCCGGATACGTCATAATCTCTGACTAATTATTTGGACTGTTGCATAAAAAAGGCTGATTTCCCATTGATTATTGCATACTAAAAGTTGTATGGTGAATGGTGGGATTCTCTCTGGTGATCAGATCTCTGAGAATGAGAGCAAAGTGGAACTCACTCTGCCACAAAAAGTCTTGCGACAAAAGTCCAAATTCCACACCCTTAAGCAACTCGCAATAATAATAGAATAAAAAGAACTGCCAATGTCACACGTTGCACAACTTCCTCCCATTTAGTTAAACAAGTTGCACTGCGACAATCATTAGACAGAGAATAAATTAAATACATTTCATATTTTGTAACCGGTGTGCAAACAACTGCTAAAAATGAGTGTAAAAATAACAAAGGAGCTTATCCAAAATTTGGAACAGGACGAAATTATGGAAGGTGAGTTTTTGATGGAGTAATTTGATTTGACATGCAATTGTTTGATAGACAAACTACATAACAACACGAACTTTAAACAAAATTTAGATTTACAAAGGTAGTACATACATATGTAGTTAAAATTGAACTCTCACGGCGATAATGTATTTTAAACTGCAGTATTAAACAGTTGGAGCTGTTATTTTATGAATGAAGAAAGTAAAATTGAATGCAAATATTTTTTCAGTTTTAAAAAGAAACATCTTCCCCAGAGCAAATCAGGGTCCAAAAATTACACCCCCTAAAAAGATGGATCAATCAGCTATCAATAATGCCAAGAACCATTTGGCAGAAAAAGGCCTTCAATTAGTAATGGATGAAAAATGCTTTGGGGGGAGGCAAAAAATTTACAAGCATTTCAGCAAGGAAACAAATTGTCACATGAAATTTTCAATCTATCTACCGGAAAATAAAAACTCGGAAAAATTTCATGTCATCATATTTCTTAGTGGAATTATGTGCAATGAACAAAATTTTCTATTCAAGTCTGGTTTTCAACAATATGCCAGTGAAAACAAACTGATTGTTGTGGGAGCAGATACTAGTCCTAGTAAGAACCTTTATTTCAAAAATGAAAGAGCTCTACAATTTTATTGAATTTTGATATTTCTCAGGAGGATGTGATTTTCCAGGGGACAGAGATGCTCCAATTTTTGGACGCTCTGCTGGATGGTATTTGGATGCAACGGAAGATCCCTGGAACCGTAATTATCGTATGTATTCCTACATCAGTAAGGAATTGCCTGAAATAATCACAAACAACTTTCCAACCACTGGAAAAATTGGATTAATTGGACATTCTATGGGAGGAAATGGAGCGACTGTTATTGGCCTCAGAAACCCTTCAACATTTAAGTGCATTTCTCTTTTGGCACCTTCATGCAATCCTATTTCATGGGGCCAAGATTTAATTTTCAAAAAATATCTTGGGGACGATCCTGAAACTTGGAAATTGTATGATGCCTCTGTTCAAATTTCCAAGTATGATGGACCTCTCAGAGAGATTTTAGTTGATCAAGTATGAAAATCAATATTCGTATTACTATAATTTCAAGTTATTAAATGCGATTTCTTTTAAGGGAGGGGATGACGAATATCTGGAATTTCTTCTACCCGAAAGGTTGAAGCAGCGTGCTGAAGATAACCCAAGCAAATGCGTCAAAGTAGATCTGACAATTCACGAGGGATATGACCACTCTTATTACTTCTCTGCAACATTCATAGAGAAACATCTTCAATACCATAAACGCGTTTTAGATCAACAGTCTTGATCATATGAATTTCTAGATACCAATAATTATGATTAATAAGGATAATAATTCCTAGCTAGCTTCCAATGGTGCTTCAACAATTTTAAACGGAACAAAGAGTATTATTATTTAGTTTTGAGCTATAATTTGTTAAATGACAGGACGTGATGGTATACAATTATTATTTTTAGAGGCATTTACTAGATAATGTTTGTTGGAAATATTTTTTTTGTAAAACAGAGACAAATAAAATGTGATTAAAGAATTATTGATTGATGAGCACACGCCCACCCATTTATCCCTTAAATTAATTGCTTTCTCCTGCAACTTTCTCCAACCCAAAAAAACCCACGCTAAACAAATGCAATATGCAATGCAAATTCATACATTTCCAGAGATGGATTTTCCTTACAACCTGCAACCTAAATAGTTTAGCAAACTAATTGCTCTGGCTAAAAATATGTTTATGTCGATTGCATTTCCCTTTGTCCTCCTTTCTCCTCGGTAACTTTTACTTCTTGGAAAAAGTGGAGAGTGTTGGGGATGAGACGAGGAGTCATCGAGTGGCAACATGAAATTCCCACCTCAGTGCTGAGTTGGACAGAACTGTAATAATAGTTGAATAGCTGACGTGGATCGGCAATAGTTATCCTCATTAATTGTCAGTTAATTAAATTGTTAGTAATTAAGAAAGTGGATGGGAGAGTGGTAAAAAAAGGTCAGAGGTCAGAGGAAAAAGTTATTAGAAAAATGGCGTCCAACGGCCCCATCCATCCAATTCCAACATATAATCAGAGCCAACCGCAAAGTCAGCCGCAGTTCCCCCCACAAATGCAACAACCACACCCCCAAAGGCCACAGGGTCAACCTCAATGGCAGGACATGAATGGAAGCGGGGGCAATTTCCCCCCTCCGAATTATCCCCCACAACCGCAAGGGATGACAGGTGGTCCACCTCTTTCCGGGTTTCCTCCGAAATCAGAGCTGCCCCCAATGCACCCTCCTCAAGCCAACGGAACACAGCAAGTTCCTCCTCCCATGTTTCCTCCACCACTTCAAAATCAGCCAAGAGGAATTCCTCCAATTCAACAAGCTCGAGTTACACCTCCCGTACGTCAGCAAAGCAACATAATTTTTTTGACGTAATTGTAACTTTTTCATTTTTTTAGATGTCAAACGGTCCTGCATCATTGAGTGGTCCTCCACCACCAATTCAACAGCAACAACAACAACCCCCTTTTTATCAACAACAACAACAGCAGCAGCACCAACCCCAGCAATATCCTCCTCCACAAATGCAACAACAGCAGCAGCAGCCTCCAAGACCCCAGTGGCAGGGGATGAATGGTGGGGTAGCGGGAAATTATCCACAACCTCAAATCCCTGGAAGTTATCCTCCACAACAGCAACCGCAACCACCAATGATGGGTAGTGGACCTCCTTCTGGTTATCCTCCAAAACCAGAAGCACTTCATCCCCAACAAAATGGACCACAACATCTTCCTCCTCATCAGCAACAGCCTTATTATCAACAACAACAACAACAACAACAACAGCCGCCTCAACCAGGAGCTCAACCAGCTTATCCTCCACAAGGTGGTGGAATGCCCGGTGGTCAATACCCACAGCCAACACAGCAGCAAGCTAAACGATTGGATCCCGAGCAAATGCCATCGGCTGTAAGGAGAATATTATAATATCTTTCTTTATATACTGAATCGTTACAATAATAATTTGTTTGTTAATAATCTTTTTAGATCCACGTAATGCAAGAAGATGATCAAACGCGTGGGGGATTATTTGTTACAAACCAAAAAGGTCTTTTGCCTCCCCTTGTCACAACCAAATTCCAAGTTTCCGACGAAGGAAATGTAAATCCGAGATTTATGCGGTCAACCATGTACTCTGTGCCTGCTCTCCCTGATATGCTCAAACAAACTTCAATTCCATTTGCATTAATTGTAAGGAGCGACTGTTTAAATTCTTCATTTTGATAATATTAGTAATAATATTTTATTTTTTTAAAATGATTTTATAGGTTAATCCTTTTGAGTCTCCTGCAAAAGACGAACAGCAGATTTCATGTGTCGATCTTGGACCAATCGGACCTGTGCGTTGCATCCGTTGTAAAGCCTACATGTCTCCTCTTATGCAGTTTATAGATGGTGGACGAAGATTCCAGTGTTTACTTTGTAAAGCTACAACAGAAGTTCCACCAGAATATTTTCAACATCTTGATCATACTGGTCAACGACTGGATAAAATTGAAAGGCCTGAATTGATGAGAGGATCTTACGAATTTATTGCAACAGCCGAATATTGTCGGGTAAATTATTGTTTTTACATACTAATACATATTTCTTATACAAATCACAAAACGAACTGAAACTGAAGATGTATTCAATTTTTATTTGCAGAATAATGTGTTGCCAAAAGAGCCTGCCTTTATATTCGTAATCGATGTTTCCTATAATAACGTAAAATCC
>JAQIXN010000687.1:0-30863 GCA_034698145.1 Proisotoma minuta
TTCATTTAAAAATTTGAGAACTTATCTGGCAGAAAAGATAAGGACATAGGGCATATCCGATCAAATACGCAACTCTGTTTCTCACTCAGGTACCAAAAATCTCTAAGATAATATAATACTAAATGGAATATGGAATGCTACCTCTTTTGTCTCATACATCTAGACTGCATTTTTATAGTTATTAATTTAGAGTACGTATATGCAGCATATAATTATTACATGCATAAAATAGTAATTAATTATTATAGTTTTCAAAACCAATCTTTGTTGTTATCTTAATTAAATGAATAGTTATGCGCAAATTGGGTTTATGTCGGTTCTTTAATGTTGCCGCAAATAAACAAAGTTTATTAAACTACATGTTCACTTAAATTATTTCGTAAAGATAAAAAGATATCTAATTCATGCAAAAGTTTGACTCTGGGACATTATTGCTTATATAACGTTTTTAGAGGAACGACTTAAATTAATACTGGTATTATTACAATGTTTGTAGAATTGGCATTGGTGTCAATTACAACAATTTTAGTGTCATTAGTGGTTTATGCCAGATGGAATTATGGGACGTTAGAAGCATTAAATATTCCAATAGTTCCGAGGACATTTTGTTTAGGAAGCAGTTCGGATTTGCATAAAAAAATTCAGCACTATGAGGATATTGCCCGATTCAAAACGTATGGCTCTGTTTATGGGGTAATTTTTAGAAACATGTAAGTTATTAATCATGTTCAAAGTCGATATAAAATATATTTTTCAGGCATATGAAGGGAGAACGCCTGTAATTTACGTCTGCGACCCCGAGTTGATTCGTTTGATATTTGTTAAAGATTTTGATCACTTTCATAACCGCAGAGAAATAGATTTAGGAGATCAACTAGTGAACGAATTTATGGACTTTCTACCAAGTTTGTACCTTTTTCATCTTTTTCATCTGTAATGTCATGTATAATGATACAAAGTTATCAAGTCTATATTTTCACAGTTGAGAAATGGCGAGAGATACGCAGCCAATTTAGTCCCACTTTTACTATTAACAAACTTCGAATAATGAGTATAGCCGTTCAAGAAGCAAACGAAGAATTTTATGCACGCCTTAAAAATATGTTTCACGAAGATGGAGTTGTTGATAAATGCTTGAAATTTGATGTCAGAAAGTATATAAAAAATATATCATAGACATGCAGGTATAGTATTAAGATTCATTTATACTATTATCTTCCTTTAGATTATTCGATGGATTAGTTATGGATTTTGTTTGCCGTTCTGCCTTTGGAATAAATATTGGTGACCCCTTGGATTCTCAAAACAAATTTGTCAGGCTGTTTAAAGACCTTCAGAGTTCTGATAACGAATTTGGCTTAATGTACACACTTTCAAGTAACTCAAGAAATTCAATACTACTTATATATGTATTGTTTATAAAATTAATACAAATTTATTTTCAGTGTCTTTTCCTATTCTTACAAAATTTTCGCCTACTCTTGCAAGTGACTCTGCAAAGAAAATTACAGAGATAATTTCAAGTGTAATGAAAGCTCGAAAACAAAGTGGTGAACGACATAACGACTTCATTGACACTCTTAACGACATGTATGACAAAATCCCATCTCCCGAGTATACAAAATTAGGAATTGGCGAAACTGCGGTAATGGCACAAGCAATCAATTTTGTCTTGGCAGGTTATGATGCAATGACAACTACAATGACAATGTTGCTTTACTTTGTTGCAAAAAACAGTCGAGTACAAGACAAATTACTGGACGAAATTGATTCTTTCGTCGAATCCCAAGATGGCGAAATCCCATTCGATAAAATAAATGATTGCGTCTATCTGAAAGCTTGCATTAATGAGACTTTGCGGCTGTGCCCACCCTTTATTCGTCCAGAGAGGATTTGCACAAAGGACTGGGAACATAACGGACTGAAAATTACAAAAGGTCTTGTTGTAATGGCAAATGCATGGGCAGTAAACAGATCAGATTTTTATGATCAGCCAAATGAATTCAACCCGGAACGTTTCATGCCAGAAAATAAATCGAAATTAAACCCATATGCTTTTGCGACCTATGGTCATGGCCCACGAAACTGCGTTGGATTAAAGTATGCGAATTTACAAATGCAATTTTCAATGTTGCATTTTCTGAGACGCTTTAGGGTTCAAATTTGTGATGAAACAGCAATCAATTATAAACCTGGTGTATTGTTTTTAATTATGTATGGTCCTGTTATTCTCAAGTTAGTTGAAAGACAATAAAAATTTTAGTATAGTAGAATTATTGTAGAAAACCTTATTCCCAAAAAAGTGTATCCCAGAAAATAAAATCAAAACTTTCAAAATTGTTAATCTATTCTTCATCAGCCTCTGGTGGGAAGACGGAAACGATGTAACTCAAAGTCACAGATCGAAATCGGTTTTCCTTGTTGTTGAAGCAGAGAGTGTCTAAATAAGTAAATTTAAAAAATAGAAAGTAATTAACAGTTTGTTTTATAATTTGTGAAATTGGCTTTTTACATTTTCCTGGCTTTTCGCATGTAATTGAGCTGGTGCTGAGCCCAATTCCAAACTTGGAATATGGAACAACCGTTTCTTCCTTTTCACCCAGGTAAGCAGAGAAGCCAATCTCCCTATCGTCAGTTTGGAATGACCAACAGATTTGTGTCTTTGGAATGGTCACAGTGTATTCCAACTTGAGTTTTTTTCCAGCAGCCACTTTGACCTCAGTCATTTCTCCATCTTCTTCGTCGGGATTTCCACTCACATCTTCCTCATCATTTAAAAGATTAGGATCCATAGCCTATCCTCAAAGTTATTGAGATTAACGATTTGAGTTGATATCATAACTATAGTATTCATCTCAACTTGCCTCTCCAATTTTCTTTTTACCCCCATACTTTTGTGGAAGTTCTTCAGCGTCAATGTATTGAAGCAGAAAGTTGCGAACCTTTGCGTTGCATTTAGGGAACAATTTAACATTCTTCAAAGTTCTCTCAGGAATGAAAGGCTTTGCAATTTTATAAGCCATCTTTGCAACCTTTGGGGCTGCATTTAAACAAAAATATTTTGGTATCTCAACATAAATAGTACAAATTGTTTACACTGCTTGGTTTTACCATTTACAACTACAAATAGCTTCGTAGTATCAGGGTAATTTGGTTCAATCCGTTTGAGTTGCTCAATACCCAATTCAGCAGCTATCAAATGATTTATATATATATTAAATATTAATGTTACATAGTTGTCAATGGGTTATCTTAGCACCTCCTGGAGAAGTCATTTGTTTGAATGTAAACTTTTTGGCATCAACAATCACAACAATTTGTTGAATAGGCTTTTCTAAATGTCATCAATCAATGTAATTAACATTACTCTGTTGTATCATCAAAAAAATGGTAAAACTAACCATCGGTATGCTTTGATCTACAAAGATCAGCCACTTTCTCTAAATTGTACTCGGTAAACTTGATGAGATTTTCTTTTCCATATTTCTTCAATATTTTTTTCGGGTCATGACTCTGTACATCATGGCATAAGACTAATAAAAATAAAATATCAATACATAAGACATCAGCATGCAAGTTAGAGCAATAAAATAAATTATTAGTAGACCAATGGGAACTTTTATGCTTTGATTAAAGGAAAATCTCGTTAAAGATAAAGAAAATATTTTCCCTTCAACAATCATCAGACTCATTAAATTCCAAGAGGAACTAATGCAAGGTCGCACAACTGCAATTGGCTAATTACTAATTGAGAAATAGACCAAAGCTATAAAACATTTCTGAACCTGAGAATTGTTTATCATCTACCTTCAACATGATTGCATGTAAGTTTATAAACTGGAATCGACCAAATAATTAGCCTTCAATCAAAGCCGAGAATCAAATCACAAGATTCTTGTGGTTGCATTTGAGCGAGTTAACAATACCGGCTTTTATACCCAATAATCAACAATGTGGTTCAAGCTAGACAAAAAGTTCTCACAATTATAATCAATCACCTAAAACTGAAAAAGTAAAGGAGTTTTGCAATCATTGTTTGCTCATGTCTCGATTACTTTGTTTTTATACTTAAAGGCTTCATGCTGAAGTTGTTTATGAATTATTTTGAATTAGTTCAAATCTTAATAAAAATAAAAATTACTTGGGCAGCCTTCCTTGTCGCTTCCAACCTTTAAAATTTTTATAAAAAAAATTAATTAAAGGGTGTTTGTAATAGGGCTAAAGCTTTTAACTTAAAGGTTACCCACAATGTCATATGGAAGTAATTTAGCCAATTCGGGGTCAGGAGTGTAAGTTTCCAAAATTGTATCTAATCCATTTTCTTTTCTCCATTTGTATGACTAAACATACATATAATGAATACAAAATCAATTTAAAATTTGTTTTAACTCTTTTTGTATGTAGTAGTTCACAAATTTTTACCTGAAGAAGTGCAGTTTTGGTTTTCTCAATATCCATATCATTGGCTAAAATTTTTTTTAAATATTAAGTTCATAATTGATCCATAATCCTGAATATTCTTAAATATTAACAAATCAATTTACTTTTCAACCACCGAAAAATGAAAGCATTATGTTTCAAATCATTCCAATCAGCAGCGTCCACAAGCTGTTCGCGAAGCTGTAAAGTATTAAAAAATGCATTCATTTCAATTCATTTTTAACAAAGCTATTTATATATTTATAGTACCTTGTTGACTGCTTCCAGTTCTTTAGCGTTGGGGATAAATTGAGACATTTCAATAGATCAAAATGCGATAACTTCAACCTTTGGTTAAGACAATGACTATTTGAGATGTCTTGTTGATCAGAAAGAAAAGTAAAGAGTGAATGAAGTTTAGAACGAGACTTTGCTAATGAAGATGCTGGGAGAGAATTATTATTATGATCGGATGTTGTATAATAGCTAACCTTGTCTAGCTTTAACTTACTTTAGGTGTGGGAATTTGGAATTACCTGTAAATTTTACTTGCATACAGCACAATTCATACCGGCCAACCCTTTCTAACAATTTCGACCATCTCACATCATTTGCACAAACTAAGAATTGACGGGGGATGCATATGCATAGAACCGCAAACTACCTGAAGCACCTGGAAAAAAGCTGCACTTCTTTCTAAATTGTAATGTTTATTGAATGTAACTAAACCAGTTTACTCACAAAAGTGAAACAAAGAAATTAATTAATTAACCATACATCTTCGTGCAAGAAATTTTAGACATATACTTATTATGTCGTCTAAATAGTAAATTGGGTAAATTATTTCCCGTAAATATATATGCACAAATATAGGTAAATATTTCCAATAAAGTGAAAGTATTACCTCAACTTACGCTCAAATGACGCACTTACAAAGTGCAAGTTGCAATTAAATCTGTCAGTCAACTTGTATAAGAATCTAGAAAACTCCTGATTACAACTATTTTTTGTTTGGTGTTTTTGCACTTTATAATCGTTTTTAGAGAAATAAAAATTTCGACATGTTTTAATGGATTCTCCAGCAAAATGACGTAGAATTCATTGAGTTACGTTAAATAGGAAAATAGGTGATTATAACAATCGGAATGTTCAATATTGCTCAATTGAGAATTTGATGAAAATTGGAAGGTTGAATGGTTTTTATAATATAACCTCTAATCTAGGTATTTATATAATAGTTAATGATGGCAATTTCTGACGGTATGTATTTTCCAAAATGTAATAAATAATCATTAAATAATGAATTTAACCATGTGCAAAAATTCTCTTTAAATTGTTTTACAAGTTTGAAATTTTTATTATACCTTTCAAAAATTGTGCATAATAGTGCATATATTAAATATTACATATATGTGTAAATAAAGTTTATATATTTTCATATGTTACTCTCATTTCTTGCAACCTACGGTATGCATAGAAGCCGACCCCACTCAATACAAATACAAGTAGAAATACAGCACAAATAATTCCAAAAATTTTCCATCCTCCCATTGAGGAATCGGATGTAGGACATTTAAACTCCTTACCAAAAACCTCTTTGCTATTCAGCATGAAAGATTGGACTTGAAATTTAGCGATGTTGATAGATGATGCTTTGTTTTTGTTTAATGGAATTGATAAAGTTTCAGAACAAGAATAGGATGAATTCAATGGTGTCTTGATTTCAGATATATTTTGCAATGAAAATTGAAAAGGAATTTTCAACTCTGTGACATTGGGGAAAGTTGCATTGTTTTTTGCAACCTGGATGTCCAAACCGTAAAGGAAGAAAGTACTGTTATCATTTGCCACAAATTGGAATGTTATATGAGCTGAATTTTCTGGCCAAGCTATTGTTAGATTTTGGGATTTTTTGGAATCGCTGCTGCTGCAGTTTCCAGATCCGCTAGCATTTGAAGGGATGTCCAACTCTTTAATTGATGTTTGATTGTTGTTTTTTTCATAGTTGATTGATAATTGAATAGCTCCGATAAAGTGAATGCATGTTACGTTTCCAACCTTATTTGTTGCGCTCCAATTTCCTACGTTTTCTGGGAATTTGTTAACAAACAATGGTTTGGGGGTTGTTGTTGTTGTTCCTTTTGGTGTGGTCGTTTTAGCACTTGAAGCAATTTGAATCAGGGTAAATACAAATAAGCTTACTTGATAAATTGGTTTCATTTTCTAAATTAATGCAATAATAACACATTAATAACACATCCAAGAGAGTATAGAAATGTATAATTACGCATACCTTGATGATTGTTTTTTCCTATTGAAAATTAGCTCAAATATTGATCACGTAATGAATTTACAAGCCAAAAATAAATGTTCCAAATAACAAAGTCAATGCAAGTAGAATACAGAATGAGGTTTATTAATTTTTGATACTATAATCTGATATTTTGTTTCGTGACCGTTTTTGTAACTGGATAACCAAATTTCAAGTTCAAATAATTGACATGAAACTATGAAACGCAATGAATTCATTGAAAGAGATTATAGTTAACCTTTATATACATCCTTTTTATAGGTACATTCTTTATACATAAAAGATAGTGTCGTTAATATTATGAATAATTCCTACTTTATACAAATTGGTCCTCCTCCTATTTACAAAATGCATGAAATCATAGATGCTCAACTTTTGTTGAACTGCAACCTGGATTTCATCATCAATATATTAGTATACATATTGTAAGTACAGAAATACTATATTAGCTTAGGTTTCAGAGGATTTTTTACTACTACTTACTTATTCAATATAATATACATATTATATTGAATACGTGATCAACTAAAATAAATATGTAAAATATTTTATAAATCAATTAGCTTTATATGAATATTATTCCCACTCCACTAATGCACAACTGTTCTGACTTTGCCTGATCCCAAAATCCACAACGAATGGGATAACGTCCCTGGAAAAAAATAGTTATGCTTTAAATTTGGTTTAAAATGTATATCCAAATAAGGTTCATACACTTGGGACAATGTAAGGTACTGTGAATTTCACTGTATAGGTGTACATTGTGCCATTATATATTGGACATCGTTCTGGAGTTAGATCAGGACAAATTGATTGTTCAGGAATTCGATACGATTGTCCATAATAAACTGTGTCGCATCTTACACTCAAAGTGGATGAGTTTTGACCTTAATGACATTGGAAAATAAATATCAAGAAAAAATAAATTAAGAGCAGTAATTAAACAGTTTAGCTGACTTACTTGGGGTGAAATCTATTTCAACTTTGTACTCGCGATTTTTTTGGATTTTGCATGGCATTTGATCGCAGTCAGTGACCCTTACCTCATGGAGTATTGCAGCTAAATAAAGAAATATTAAAACGCTTTAAAATATCAGTTAACTTTAAATTACAGCAATTATTTTCAATTGGAACAATTCCTCCATATGCTAAATTAGATGATGACAATATAAAAACAAAGACAAAATATAACTGACTCAACATTTTGAATTGTAAGAGGATCCAAAATCAACAGAAAGGGAACCTTTATAAAATGCAACTTTCTTTGAAATGCAACTTGAATTTATACTATGGTTTGAGACAAATTATTGACCTCAATATTTGTGATCAATAAAACAATACCATATTTCTAGATCAATTTAGAATGAAATAAATGCAAGATCATCTTCATCTTCATTGTTTACTCCATAATCAAATTAATAGACAACTGGAACACGGTTAAGGCATAGTATCCGTTTATAAAATGCATTATTAAAATCTTTTTATAAAGGAATACAACTTAAACCAAAGGGTTAGGCAGTTAAATGCTAAACTTAATTGTAAAAATTAAGTAAACCAAAGGTATGGCGTAAAAGAGGCTATATATATTTATGCTTTGCATATAAATAAATATGTAAATTGGACACAGTTATCTTTGTAATGCAAAACAATGATGTGAACATTTCAACTTATCCACAACTTCACAGGTAGGATTTTGTAGTTGTTATAAAGCCTGGAATTTCATAGGATAAATGCTTGCATATCTGTCTACTCATTAAACTTGTTTTACCATGCATTTGGCCAACGCACAGATTTTCTTCGTAGCTTATTAATAATTCCTTTCCCAATTTGGCAAAGCGCTAAAGAAAAGTTTGGCAGCTTTTATCGAAACAAAAAATACATGCTTACAATAATTAAAATTAAAGCAATCTAAAGCATCATCGGAAATCGGAATATGGATTACATTAAACTCACCTTTTTGTTGTTGGCTGTTGGAATTCTAATCCTTGGTTTGTTGCTGCAATATACTCGACTGTTTCCTGATTTTGTGCAGAGAACGTTTCGCTATGGGCGTGCAAATGTTTTTACTGGGGGCTCAATACAAAAGATTGAAGTTCCAAAAAGGTATATAAATAAATAACTTAAAGCACAAAATGTAATCATTTCGTTTTTATTTTTAAGATGGTTTTGGCATTTTTATCTCTGGGCCGTGATACTTCAAGCATTTGTCGTGTATACTACGATATCCATGTATCTTACACAAGATTTTAAAGAAACGTGGGTTTCAAAAATATTAAAAATTTTGGCAGGAACAAATCGATCAGTTAAAGGTAAATATGCTATTTAACTAAAAATGATTTGAGCATGCATGATTAATAAACTTATGAAACATTTGCAGTGAACGGAGTAGCAACGGTTATAGCAGTCGTCTTATTTCAGTTTCATGTAACACGCCGTCTTTTGGAGACCTTGTTTGTTTCAGTTTATTCCGACACTAAAATGAACATCTTTCATTACATTTTGGCTTTCGTTCATTATACTTTTGCGATTCTGTCACTAGTGGCATACAGCCCAGGATTCGCGTCTCAGACAATATCAAAAGAAGGTAAAAAAAAATATGATTAAGTTATGAATTATAAATTGTGTTCTCACAGATTTTGACACTTCTACTTTCCCACTGAACGCATTTCAACTTTTTGGCATTTTTACATTCTTTCGTGGAAATTATGACCAATTTCTTGCACACAAAACTTTTGCTGACTTGAGAAAGGGAGCCGGTATGATAATGATGAAAAGTTGAAGATGAGTGAAAACTCTGAGAATGTTAATTATTTCATTAGACAAGAAGACGGTTACAACAATGGAGCACAAAATTCCCACGGGTGGCATGTTTCGCTACATATCCTGTCCAAACTATTGGGCTGAAATTATGATTTACAGTTCGTTTGGACTTGTACTAAACTTCCAAAATAGTACATGGCTTTGCTGCACATTGTGGGTTATATGCAACCAGGTAAAGACTTTTAAAATAACATTTATTAATGTCGAATATTAATAATGACAAATGTTTTTCATTCTTTCCTTCCTTAAAAAGATAATTTCTGGATTAATGAACCATGCATGGTATAAAGAAAAGTTTCGTGACGAATACCCACAAAACCGACGCGCAGTGATTCCCTTCATTTTATAACTCTGCCATTGGATTAAGGTAATTAAGGTGCTAGGTCAGGTCTAATTTTCGATATGTATATTCTGTATGCTCAATAATATTTTTTTGGGGAAATAAAATAATAACCCATTTACGCATTAAAACTTCTTGTAACTTGTCTTGGTTGGGCTGTAACGAAATGCAACGTTGTATATCAAACAAAACCAGTCTGAACGTAACTGCATCTTTTATATGTATGTAACAAGTGCTAAACAGTGCTGAATTTTTGTTGCCCATACTATTTAATTTTTTGCAGTATCACAACATATGATAGTAGTAACACCGTTAACCTTGTAAGCCTAAGATAATTGTCAAAATAATTCTTTACAAAACCCCAAAAACAACATGGATCAAAGTACAAATTATATTCAATTGATATTTATTGCAATCGCAATTTTTACCTTTTTCCCTGGTTTGGTGACAAACTATGGGGAAAAATATCTTCCACATATATTTCTACGAATATTCAGATACGGTAGAGCTAATGTTGTTAAAAATAAAGATCAATATGGATTTCTCAGATGGATTGAGGTTCCCAAAAAGTGAGCCATAAATAAAGATTGTTTATCATTTATTATTAAAGAGTTATGTATCTGTTTAGGTGGTTTTATCACGTTTATATCTATGCAATTTTTGTCCAATCTATAATAATATACACTGTGATTTCCACATATCAAAATGATACTAAGGAATCCTGGCTGAAATTTGTGTTGGATATTGCTGGTGGAAATGCAAGACCTGAAGCCGGTAAAAAAACAAACTTTCTCATGATTATTAGCTAGGGATAATTAAGTGATCCATTTGTTTTGCAATAGTAAATGCTACAACCACATCGTTAGCTGTCATTCTATTTTTGATTCAGCTATCACGCCGT
Organism: Proisotoma minuta; assembly: GCA_034698145.1. Taxonomy (NCBI): domain Eukaryota; kingdom Metazoa; phylum Arthropoda; class Collembola; order Entomobryomorpha; family Isotomidae; genus Proisotoma; species Proisotoma minuta. Next base: position 10,792 of record JAQIXN010000687.1, read on the forward strand.
CTGTACGAAACACTTTTTGTCTGTGTTTATTCCAACACCAAGATGAATGTTTTGCACTATGCATTAACTTATATTCATTATCAAGGTAAAATGCTTTCAGTCTCTGCATCTTTTAATTATTCGTTTTTTAGGCTCCATGCTTGCGATTCCTGCAAATGGACCTGTTTTTTCCAGCGAAAAGTCCTCAAGTCGTAAGAATAAAAAAGTTTTGCTGACTCTAATAGCGATTTCAACTTGCGAAACTATTACTTTTGACATGGTTTTCTAGATGTAAAAATTAACTGGATGGATATCAATGTGATGCAATATATTGCCGTAATAATATTTATTTATGGATCTTGGGTCCAATATCAAGCTCATATTGGACTAGCGAGTTTACGGAAAGGGAAAGGTAAGTCTTGAAAACTTTCCCAAGTAATAGAATATATAGAAAGTAACTTAATTCATTCAGGAGGAGATAATAAGGTGGTCACTTTGAAGCATCAAATTCCAAGAGGGGGATTATTTGACACTATTTCATGTCCCAACTACTGGGGAGAAATTTTAGTTTATTCGTCATTTGCTTTGTTGTTTCAATTACAAAACTCAACTTGGAATTGGATTGCGTTGTGGGTCATTGCAAATCAGCTTATCACAGGGATAATGAATCATCGGTGGTACATTGCTACGTTCAAAGACTACCCGAGTAATAGGAAAGCTGTCATTCCATTTTTAATTTAATTTACTCAAAAATGTTTATCATTAAGATGATTTTAATATAAAAATATACGCAAATCGAATTGCTACAAAGAAAATACTTTTGAAGAAGATTTTTATTGTCACATCTTGGTTCCTTCGTGAATACATATTATATTGATTAAACATGTAACCATTTTGAACATTATGAACGTAAGTTTATATAAAAATATTGCGTACGAATATAATATGGCATATAAATATTTTTCAATCACAGGGTTCACAGTCTGCATCTGCTCCTCCCACTGCACAGCCACCACAAAATAACGCAGCAAGTGCAAGTGGGGGTAAAGGTGGGAAAAAAGGAAAGAAGAAAGAGCGCACTGGTATGTATGATATTTACATATTCATGATATGAATTTCATTTTGTGATTAAATTTTTAAAATTTTTGTAGGTCGCAGAACTCGAGAAATTTGCGATGTATTTGGCGATGACGCAATGTTGAATGCGTATAACATTTCTCACAATATTCAAGATTTTCTAAATTATAGAGGCTTTGCTTGGTCTGGCCATAAGAAATAAATAATTAAAATAAAACATTTTTTTTCTTTGTAAAACAAGAAAAATTTGGGACAAATAATATTTTTAAAAGTTTAAAATTATTTTCATTGAGCAAGATCCTCAGCATGATATCTCGACTGATGATTAACGGGAGCAAATGGTTCTAACTTCCAACCACCTTTGGATGTAAGAGTGAGCAATTTATCATGGTATTGTTTAAGAGAAGCCCTGTGACCAACACTAATGGTCGTGATTCCTAATCTTTGGCACTCTGAATATACTAAATTCTCCATTTCAAGGGGCAAGGCACTTGTAGCTTCATCAAGTATAGCAATTACAGGACGGTGAAAGAATATTCGGATGAAACAAAGTCTCTGCAGTTCTCCAGGTGAAAGACTGTCGTAAAGATTCCATGATACTTGTGCGTCTAATCCGCCAACTCTTTCAATTAGAGATTTCAATTTTAACAAAGTCAGATAATGAATTATCAAGTTGTCTTCTTGACCACTGTGTTCAATTGATTTCAAAGGAAAACAAATCTGGTCTCGCAATGTTCCGAATGTGAGATATGGTTTTTGTGGACTGTAGTATACACCTTGAGGTCCAGGGGGATATAATTTGCGGATTATACCTTCAGTATGAGGCCACAAACCTCTAAGAACTCGGAGTAAACTTGATTTTCCTAAATTTAAAAAAAATGCATCATATTATAGAAATTATGAGTAGAAAACATAAAATTGTTGGATGATGTAAAATCAAACCTGCAGAGCTATGTCCCACTATTAAAATTGACTCGCCTGCCGAGAAAGAAATTGTCAAGTTTGTTATTAATGCCTTGGTTGACATTGGGGCAGAGAAAGTAACATTTTGCATAACGATTGCAGGCAGTAATCTGGAATTTGAGTTAAATAATCCATCTCCATGATTTTTCCCGTTGCCGTCTTTTCTTCGCTTTGACCAATCTTCATATAGTCCTAAAGAGCTCGCAGTTCTTTGATCGTTATCTTCAGGGAAAAAATCGTTCCAAAAATCTCCTAAAGCGTTCAATTTTTCAATAAGTTGTGATATTCTGTGCACAACGCCAGCAATTTCAGTAAATTTTCCAGACGTGTCTACCAAACTTGTGAACGTATAGATTAGATAAATCAACACAAATGCATTCTGAAATAGAACAATCAAGTTGTTATTTTCAACAAGTAACGCTCTGTATTATTTTCTTTACCTTGCTAATTAGACCACTCAATTCTGCTGGAGAGAGCTCATCATATTTTCCAGAGAAAATTGGAATTGCTAACATTAAATAACTGAATATTGATCCCAAATAATCAAACAAATTGACGGAAAAGTTTAAAAAGAATTGACGAAAATATAGAGTGTGTTGAATTTTAATTAGTCTGTCCAATGACTCGTTTGTTTTTGCAGCCTCAATTGTCGAAGCGTTGTGAAAAGCAATTGATTCCGAGTTTACACGTACCAACAAGTGAATAAATCTGTTTAAATTTTTAATTAGAAAATATAGTTAATCATTAACATTAAAAAAAATACTATACCTAAAATCTCCTTCGCATTGTTCTTGTTTAACGACGTAATTGACGATGGGTGTCATTATTAATTTGTTTAGAAATGTAGCCAAGAGAAAAAATCCAAAACATCCCAAAGGGCCTTGCCATCCAGTCCTACAAATATAATACCATTTTTTAGGATATATTTTTTGTAATTTTATGAAATCATAACAAATCATAACGTGCATACTTACAGTCTGTATGCATCGTAGCAGTAGTAAGATATCACAAATGGGGAAATCAAAAGCTTTGGTAAAACTTCACAATATGTGGAACAAAACTTGTCCACATCCTGCGTCATCCGTTGATCCCTGAGAGTTATATTAGCATGTAATGATATTTTCTAAGAAAATAAATGCCTACGGATTGTCGATTGACTTGTCCAACACATTTAATTGGTAGTATCGTATGTCGGCAAAATACAGCCGATGAACTGCCTTGGAAAGTAGTTGCCTCCATGTCACTGTCAACAATTTCTGGACGTATTGATTTGTACTTTTTGTCTATATAATACAAAGTATTACAAATATATATTTACACAAACCATTGCCTTAATTTGTAAATCAATCTAATCCCAACTTACAAAAGCAACTGCTAAAATCACTCCAACGGATTTATACGTTTGCATGTAAAACGCTTCCTTGTCCTTATCTGCCAAGACCTTGTAAAATCCACTAGCAATCAGTCCAACTCTGTACACAATATATTCCTCTGGAACAAAACAATATTAGATTTCAAATATCAAAATGCTTGTTATAATTAAATAAACTCACGAAGTAGACAAATTGCCAAAAGAAATAAAAATAGCAGGGTGGACAATGAAGCACAGCTAAGGAACAATAGACCATGTATTCGATAAAATCTTCTGAAAAACAAGAAACTGAATCCGAGATCTTCATTCTCATTGTCCTCCATAAAATTTTGATCTTTTTCTTTGTCAGGGGATGATTTTGGGCTGCTGCTGGATGCAGAGGGAGGCGAGTCTATGGGGACTTTTACATTGTCACCACACCCCCCATAATTTTTTCGATTGTTTCCCATTGTTTTTGTATAAAATTCAGGATCATAATCAACTTCCATTTTTGCAGGACTTGTCTGCATCTGCAAAATCCGATGATGAACTGCATCTGCTTCTTCAGTGTCCACTTCACTCGAAGAAATGCTCTCAAGGGGCTGGGGGGCTATGGATGACATGACTCTATTTTATAAAAAAAAATATACAGTCCTCAGCTTTTGAAGACTTTCATTAATTTTACAAAATTATAAATTCCAACTTCTACAGTGTTTTGTGGGCAACTTACCGCTGAGATCTTTGGATTTCTCCTGATTTTGAGGGCACGCTTGAGATTGAGATTTATTTGCAGAGATTGTTGAAAATAGCTGAGGAGATAATCAAAAGCGTGCTCAATAATAATTTTAATTAATGGAATGAGGTAGTTTGAGGAACTAAATTCATTTCATTGCACATTCAATTAAGTTATTCCAGCCAAACTGTATTTGACAGATATATTGTTAAACTCATTCAGATATGAACAAGCCATTGTCAATTTTATTGGGTACATAAGTGATGGGCATGCTTCAAATTACGCAAGATACGTCATCTTATTTTTGACAAGTAAGAACCTTGAGGAATGAAATTCAGGCATAGGGTTATAAAAATTACAACTGGGCATGTACATAATGCAAGAAATGAAACTTGAGACATGTTTTGATTTCGACTAATTCTAGTTTCATGGGAAAGCTTTGACCAAATTTGTTTTTCCATTTCATTGCATGGTATTTTTATGCATATACGCCCATAAATTTTATGAATGAAATTTTCTCTTCCTGAAAAACAGAAGGCGATAAGATAAAACAGGGCACACACTTTGTCTCAATATTTTCCGTCTTTAAAGCAGATGAAAAGTAGAGTTTGTAATTTGTATGCATTATGACGATATGGCTAATATGAATAATCAATATCACAAACCACCAAGCCAAACATTTTTTTAGTTTACGTACAAATCGTATACTCTGCTTTTCAGCTGTTTTGTTCATTGTTGTTTGCACTTGCAGTCATCCGAAATGTGATCTTTGAGTCTGAATCATCGCCTAAAATTGCTATTAAATGAAGGGCAACAGTTTCTAGTGTTTTTGGCAGAATTGATGGTTCCAATTCCATGACCAAACCATAAATCGCATCTAAGTCGTATTGCAGTGTGTAATTTACAGATATGTCAACAAGTAATGTATTGTGATATTTATTTGTGATCTGATTTGAACACCAAATGTTTGTGGTGAAATTGTAAGCTGTAATTGGGATTTAGCATAATTATATAATTGGATCAATCAATCAATGAACTCTTTTGTGATAAGGCCTCATAAGTTAAAAGCATCTTAAACAATACTTCTGCAAAATATGGATCTAAGTGTTGTAAAAGAGGTGGTTATAATTTTCCTCTTTTTTCTGGTCCTTTTTTGCGTATTCGTCCCTTTGAAATTTGCAGCTACTGCTCATGAGAGTGGCGTCGACCTGTTTCACTCACAAAGGTATCAAAAACCGTTAAATTATTTTTCGTCGTAAAATATTAAAGTACAAACTTTTATTTAAATTTTTTTTTACAGATATGCATCCGTTGTCAGCATATTAAACTGCTTTGCAGCAGGTATATTCCTTGGAACATGCCTTTTGCATCTCTTTCCCGATGTTTCCGACAATATAGCCCAAGTTAGCGAATTAAAATCAAAACATAAAGGAGTAACCTCTGACATTCTATTGTTTCATTTGTATAGGCTATGGCTCAAGTGGATCCGAATAACAAATTTCCTTTTGCAGAATTTACAATCGCAATGGGATTTTTTATTCTGCTAACCATTGAACAGATTATTTCGGATATAAGGGAAAGAAATTTCGCCCTTTCGAGACCTGAAGCTCTGCCCATATTGAGTGATATTCCGGTTGCAGAAGACGCTCCAAGTGAAATAGTAAATCACAGTCAGAATCAAGCAATAAGGTTGGCAAATTGAAGTTGAAGATGTTACGCTTTTTGTGTTAAAACGTATCACTTACTGTTTATTTTGTTTAATACAGAGCTATTGCGATGACTGTGGCACTGGTGATTCATTCCACGTTCGAAGGCATTGCTATCGGTGTACAAAATACGATAGAAAATGTTCTACAGGTTAGCCTTATTTCAATTTAACAATCAATTTCTCTTTAAAACATTTTCTCTTTTCAAAAGATATCTGGAGCCCTCATTATCCACAAATTAGTCATATCGTTTAGTTTGGGACTGACATTATCTCAGAGTCCTTTAGGGACAGTGAAATCTGCATTCTTTGGATTATTGTTTGCTTTGTCCGGCCCAGGTAATTTTTTAGATGCCAACTGTTTATTGTTTTTACGGTTTTAATATATGCTTTCTTTTTTTAAAAAAAAATCTAGTTGGAGTAGCCATCGGCCTTCTTTTAACAGAAAATTTGGACGTCATGTTAAATGGATCCTTAATTGTTGGATCACTTCAAGGAATAGCTGCTGGCACTTTTCTTTACGTCGTATTTTTGGAAATTCTTCCCCATGAATTTAGATCTGGCCATCTTCATTTGCCAAAACTTTTAAGTTTCATTTTGGGATTTAGCGTTATCTGCGGTGTCATATTTCTATTTCCAGAATAATATTTTTTACCTTGGATAAAATCTCGAATGATTACCCAAATGACTGATATTATGTAAAAACAATTTTATTAATAATAATAGGATTTTCTTATCTTTTTGTATTTTAGAAAACAAGTGAATTAAATATTTTAGGTTATACTTTTTCAGAAATAAAAATGAAAGCATTAATGAACCACAAATGTGTACGTTTTTATTGTTTCTGTTTTAAATAGAGCTTTTCTGACACAAAATCCAATTATCATCATCACTAGACACTGGCTACAAATGTCAAATATTGACTGTTGTTTGATATATTCATTTTCCCTTCAAAAACAAAATAACGCTACAGGTAAATACATTATAAGCTCAGTGAACAGTTCCAAAAACAATAACATTAAATTACATTTTTTAGCACAGAGCTTGGAGTAAATAAGCTTAATATAATATGTAGCAAGTATTTTATAATATATTACGTAAATCAATTTTTAACACGATATTTTTTGAGTAACATAGAAAGTAAACTCAATCAAGCTTTCTCCTATAAGTCCTATATAGCACTGACAAAGAACAAGCAATTCTTTTAATTATCTACTCGACTATAGTCAATCAGTCCGTACTTTGTATCATTATTATAAATGGAATATGGAATCAAACAAACACGCTCACCAAGCGCACAGTTACATTATTAATAATTATTAAAATTCGAAAATGAAATGGCTCAAACATAAATACTGGAGGTACGTTGAATTCTGACTCGCTAAAAACGACAATAATATTATATAAAGGATCTACTCTTTGTTGTGTATAGTTTACTGATTTACAGAAAAGTCACAATCACCGAGAAAATGTTTTTTGATACGCACATGAAAAAAAATTAAAAGAATTTAAGAGTGAGGGAAATTTTGACTGCTCAACAGTCTCTCAACTGCCAAGTTCACGTCACCAAACGTTGCAACTAGAGCTTGAATATTCGCCTCCCTGTTGACAAAGCCCATCCCTGTCAACTGTTCAAGTTGAGCTCTGTATCTTTCTTCTGGAGGTTGTTGTTGTCCTTGTCCAGCTTGTCCGCCAGCGTTATTTTGAGCCAAAGAAGAAATCTGCCAGCAAACATATTCACAAAGTTATTTTTTTTACTATCGCTTAACAATTTAAATGATTATATACCATTGTGGCCATAAATTCGTTAAGAGTGTCACGATTAAGATTGTTCATTCCGGCAAGCCCAGCAAATGGATTTGGAGCCCCTCCAGAGGCAGGGGCATCTACGTTTTCCGGGGCTGGGGTTGGAGTTGACGACGTAGACGTTGTGGATGTCACGTTGCTAGAATCTCCCGGAGTTCCAGCCGGTGATGGCCGTGATGCATTTGATGAAGGTGCAGTTGGAGGGACAACTCCAGGAGGTATCAAAGGACCCACCAGGTTTCCAAAACCAAGCCTTTTTTAAAAAAAAAATGTGGCACAATTAGTAATCTATTCAAGTTTGCAAATTATTTTATTTTTTAAAAAGGTCTAACCTGTTAGCAAAACCAGGAGCAGCTACGCGAAGTTGTTCAATGCCTTGCTGAATTTGCATGATTGCTTGCAAAGCTGCCGGGTTTGATAAAACCTAGAATAATAAAAATAGATTTTTGTCATTATAATAATTTTCGTTGTGTGTGGTTGTGTATTACATTTTGAAATTCTGGGTCTCGCAATTGATTCAGCAAAGTAGGTGCCATTGTTCGTAATTGTTCTTGCATCGCTGGATTATTAGCAAGCAATGGATTTGCTCCAATTATATTTTGTGCCAACTCTGGATTTCCTGTAATTAACAAAATCGATATAGGTTTAAATTACAATTTAGATTTTTAGTTATATACATACCTAATAAACTTTCGATTAATCCTTGTGTGTATGGTGTATTTAAAAGATTATTCATTCCTCCCATATTTTGCATCATCTGCTGCATCATTCCTGTCATTCCTGAAGCTGCAGCACCTTGACTCGGAGTTCCAGTCGCAGGGGAAGGAGAAGTTGTGCTTGTAGGTCTATTGTTCGGCGTCGTATTTCCAGCAGGTGCCCAAGGGTTAGGCAACGGGTCTCGGTTTTCAACACCTTGCTGATTCGTAGCTGGATTTTGATTATTTTGAACCAGTCCAGCAAATGGATTCCCAGCAAGTCTAAAAAAAAATGAAATAATGTTATATAGTTGTTATATTCATTTGTACAACTTTTTTTAAAATACCTTTCTTGAACGGCATTCATCATGGGTTCTTGAATATCACGATACATCCTCTGTAATGCGGAAAATCCACCAGGAATACTCTCCAAATTTGACAATGCTCTATCCTGTGTCCTCATTAGTTCTTGAAACGCGGCTGGATTGCGTGCTAATTCCATACTTTGACGAAGAACTTCAGGATTATTCAACACATGATTTAATTCTGGATTACGCTCCATCAAAGATTGAATTTGAGGATTTGAGGATAACATTGTTCGAATAATATCTGGAGAATTCATCAATTGTTGAACAATTGGAGATTCCATCATTTGCCTCATCACCTCTGGATTTGACATTAGTTCCTGTTGTATTTGGCCAAAACTTCCACCTCCAATGCCAGCTAAATTGAAACCCGGAAAAGGATTTGTTCCACCTCCAATGGAACCTTCATTTTCCGCATTTCCTGTCGTGGGGGGTGGTGCAGATTCCGAGCTTCTGTTGTTAGTGGTGGTGCTTCCACTCTGGCCTGGTTCTCGATTTCTCGACGATGCAGATTTTATAACCAAATGAACAACATATCCATCCGACAACTTGTGCATTATCAATGTTTCTTCATCTTTCATAATTTTTCCAGAGAAAATGAGACAAAGAAGGTCTGGAACTTGATTATAGGCTGCCGCAACCACGAGACGGAACTGTAAAGGCAAAATGTATATCAATATAAGCAATGAATTTCGTCAAGTCTGATTCACGTTGATGGTGTACCTCTCTGACTGTGGCGTTTGCAGGGATTTCGACGACACGCGACTCTTTTGGCGTTTTCACAGTGATCTTAATCATGTTTTCGTTTCCATCAGAAGAACTTTTACTTTCGGTTGTGTCTGCCATTGTTCTATTTAATCAGTAGAACATTAACTTTCCAAGCAGAGTAAGTAATAATTACACTTGAACAACTCACTTTTAATTTTTACAAAATGATAGATTTTTAGATTTGTTTCAATCGTATTTGTGATTTCTTTGTATAACTGAGATGGTCAGTGGTCTGAGAAATAGTGCTGAGTAATTTTCCCACAAATCAAATGTCCACGTAAAGATAAGTAACTTTGATTAGGGATGACGATGACGATTTGCCGATGTTTCCAGCGATGGTGCCCAAACCCTCAACAGATGGTGTCAACAATGTCGTACATAAAACGTTACCAAATAAAACTGATTTATAAAATCTTGAGTTTGACAAATTAAAAAACGATGCGTTATGTATAATTTGTTGTAATTATATTTATTCCAATCATTAATCATTTTTCGCATTTGCAAATTTACATTGTCCATTTTGCACATGTCTCATTTTGCCTCATTACTGCTATAACAAAATTGCGATTAACCTATTCGTCATTTTATTTCGGATTCCGAAATTCGGAATACAGTTTTATTAGTTAAATACAACTAACGAAATACCTCGAAGGGCAAAATAATCAAACAATGCACTTTTAACAATGTAATTGCATAATTGCATACCTGTAATTTGACAAGTATTTCTAAGATGCTGCCCATGAAATAGTTTAAAATTCACTTTCCCTTTGCAAATAGAGGATACAACCATTGTTCCATTAAATATTTCATAACTGATGTACAATTTAATTTATTATGCACAAGCAAATTAGTGGCTGAACATGTAAATAAATAATCTTTTTTTTGCGATTTTTAGAAATCTTATGAAAAAGTTAACTACTAATTACAAGTTCAATGCTATCAAGAATAAAATTCCATGAATATACTTCCGACCATACTTTCGTTTTTTATACTGCCATTGGTAAGTTAATGTTAAAAGCTGATATCTTATAACTCATCTATTTAATTCTGCAGATGTCGACAGGTCTACCCATTTTGTTTGTGGATAAAATGCGGAACCATGATGGGATCTTCAAGATAAACACTCATATCAAAGAAATCAAGGAAAATGATTGTCAAAGTCCGAGCAATAGCTATAAAACCTTTTGCAACAAGCCAAAGCAATCGTCTCACATTTCTCAACTTCCTCAACCAGTCTCATTTATCCCAATCTCCAAATCAAAAGTCAAATTTGAGACGTTAGCATTTTCCCCAACAATTAAACCCAGCCCACATCATTTGTTAAATGAATCAAACCAAGTTGTTGGATTTTTCAGTGTCAAAACTCCATCAAGTAAAGCAAAAAGCTATTTTATCAAAAGCAAAAATCGAAAAAAGAACAGAGAAAGCCTTGATCCGTATGGAATTCTTTCCGATAGAGAGTTTACATTTGACGATATGTTTGACATTTGGAGTAATAAGAAACAGCGTCAAGTAGCATTATTGTCATCAAATGAAAACTCTGATGAAAAAGTATACATTGATCTACAAAAGCCCACACAGCCTTCATTTCATATAAAAACCACGCCCAAAACAACAATTCAAACGACGACACAAAAAGTAATTGAAACGTCAACACTTGAGAAGGATAATGAAGATTTAGCACAAACAGAAATTGCTGGAAGTAAAGATAAAGAAAATCCAATTGATAAAGATGGGGAAGTGACATGGAAAGAAGAAGGTAAGTATACAACAACTATCTAAATACATGGTAGCACAAATGGCTTTTATCAGGACAGGAAGTAAATCATTATCATTTTCCTCATAGATGATGATCCATTTGACCATGAAACAGCAATCCCAATTGAAGATTTCGATTCAGAGCTTGAGGCCGCAGAGGTCCCAAAGTTTGGTCATTTCATAAAGTTACATATAGATGATGATTTCGCAGCCACCCCAAAATCTGGAAATTTTATAAAAATTCAAGGAAGTCTTGAAGACGAATTTACAGCCACGCCAAACTCTGGAAATTTCATAAAAATTCAAGGAAGCCTTGAAGACGAATTTACAGCCACGCCAAACTCTGGAAATTTCATAAAAATCCGTATCGACAGTGATGATGATGTCATATCTACCCCAAAAACGGGAGCTTTCACTAACATAAAAGAAGAGGGCATGGGGTTTAATGGTGGTACCCCTTCATCTATTAAATTTTACGTTCCTATTCATCGCAACAAAAGCTTGGACCTTATTAATAGTACAAAAACTACATTTATTCCATATCTAATTAAGGACAATTCATCTAAACCAACTATCGACAAATCGTCAAAAAAATCAACTGGCAAAGTCAGCAAAATTTTAACAAATGTTGAAATGACAATTTTTGCAGATGTAGAACAATTCGATGGGACTGCTGCGAGTTCCACAATTTCGGATATACATTTGGACGAGGGTGAGATTGATTCTGTTGAGACTACTACAAAAACACCAAGTGTCAAATTACATCCAACAACAGAATTTTATACTGACATGGCCCTTGAAAACTCTACAGTTTATATAGACTTACTAAATGATTCTTCTGAGGAGGATGAGACAACAACAAATCGCATCATTTTGCATACAACTACAGAAAAAGTAGAAAGCACTACATTTGAGACAACGCCTTTTGAAGAAAGTTCCGAAGAAAGTAACATGAAAACGACTGAAATGCCAAGAGAGCTTGGGCCAAATACAATATCATCAAGAGTTTTTATCAATTTGATGAAAGGCTCGGATGAATTTATGGAAGAATCTACAACAACAAATCGCATCATTTTGCATGCAACTACAGAAAAAGTAGAAAGCACTACATTTGAGACAACGCCTTTTGAAGAAAGTTCCGAAGAAATTAACATGAAAACGACTGAAATGCCAAGAGAGTTTGGGTCAAATACAATTTCATCAAAAGTTTTTATCAATTTGATGAAAGGCTCGGATGAATTTATGGAAGAATCTACAACACCTCCGACTATTACTACTACGACACACAGACCTACTAGGAAATCTACAACGACAACAACAAAAAGACCAATTACAACGACTAAAAAGCCACCCAAAACTACAATAAACCCCACAACAAATGAACCAAGACCTACAAAAGTATACATTGATTTGGTGGCTGGTTCTTATGAATATATAGAAGATTCAACAACACCTTTGACTATTGTAACTACCACGCCAACACCTATTAGTACTCACAAACCAATAGCTGAAAAAACGACGACACGGCCAAAACCGATAACAAGAATAACAACAGAAAAAAACCAGGTTAAAAGAACAACATCTCGAACTGAACTAACCAAAGTTACACCAAAGAAGGTCTACATTACACTTCCAAGGGATAGTGATAGTTCGGAATCCAGAGAACAAATCCCAAAACTTCCCAAAAAGCGTCATCATCATCACCACCATACACATGTACATCATAATAAACCATCACCACCACAAATAATTACAATAATTCAAAAACCCCTTGAGAAGCCAAAAACAACAACAACAACAACAACTACTACGACTACTACTACAACTCCCAAGCCCACTACAACAACTCAATCGACATTGTTGCAAATGCTGCAAACATTTATAGATTTGTTTAACGATGACGACTATGTTGAGACAACTACTTTGGAAAGCGAAGAATTCATTGAGACGACAACCATTGATTCTAGACCAAAGAAATTTTTTATAGATTTGGACGACGACAATTACATTTCAGAATCTGGGGAATTTTCGACAACGCCTGAAACAACAACGACCAGAACAAAACCAACAACAACGACCACACGACGTTCTACAACGCCACATCTTGAAATATATGACTCAGTGGAACCAGATTATGTTGAAAAGAAATGGGACAAATTTTTTTTAGATGATTATCGAGAGTATGCATTAAGACGAGCTTTAAGTTTAAATCAACATGATCATCATTAATTAATGCAAAGCAAAGTCAGTGATTTGTTTCATTTTGTTTTTATTTTGACACACCATTCAATGCAGTACGTTTATTTGTGACTTTACATTTAAATTGTAAAATATCTTTAATATAATAGATATTTCTAATTGTACATGAATAACTAGTCTACATTTAATCTAATACACATAATAAATATTTACATTCACACATTTAAATATTTCATTATATAATAAACAATCTACACAATCAACAATAAACATTTATGGAAAACCATTTGGTTTTTATTCAAGGAAGAAAGGTCCAAACAAAATTCTGATTATGATTATTATAAGTAATAATTAAAAGTCCTCAAGATAACAATTCATTGAGGATCATTTATTTTAAATAGCAATCTGCATAAATTTTAGACTTGTAACAGTTAATTGTTACCCCCTAATAAGCTTATAAAAGATTTTCCATCATTGTTTCACCCATGGCATTGTATCTCTTTACAATATACACGTATTTAAAATATAACATTCGTTTATAATAATAATAATTACATAATAAATTGATTTATAAAGATTCGAAATCTGACTAGATTTTCCGACAATATTTATTTAATATAGCATTTAGTAGCAGTGCTGTAGTTTGGTTATGTAATAATCTAATTTGAACACTGGAAAAAATATCGAAAATCAGCTTTTTAATAAAGTTGCATGAAAAGACAAAAATGATGCATTCCCTGTGTACCTACTTAGTATTTAAGAGAAAGCAATCCAAGCGTTGGCCACTTGGCTTGGTTGGACATTTTGCTGGTTAAATTAAATGCGGGCATTTGGCCAAAATTTGGTGGCTTTTGTGGGGATTAGGGTGCAGAGGGGGTGAAATATTGGGGAGTGAACATTAAGCCAAAACTCTCTCATACACATACATAAATGGCAGGGGATAAAGTGAGACTGAGGAGAAAGTCCAGCAACAACTAATCCTAGCAGGAGAGTGAAAGTGGACAATGTTAAATATTACACTGTATCATGCGATAGACATTAGTACAAAGTCAAGATCTAAATTTCACGTTGCGATAAACTAGGTTTTTTAAGCTTCTAAACCATTGTAATATTTCTCTTTTTACTATTAACTGAGCTCATAGACCCTTGAAGCTCAGGATCATAATGCATTAAATGCGAAGATGCATTTTGTGGGGGAGGTAACGGTGATGTTGAAGTTGCTGCATATCTAGTGGAAGGATAGCCTTGACTGGCAACTATCAATCCTCCATTTTGGGGTACTTGGTAATGTTGGTGATATTGTTGTTGTTGTTGATGATGATGGTGATGCTGCTGAGGATACTCGTAGCCCCCACTGTTTCGTCCCCCACTTCCATCATTTATACAAATTGTATAGTCGTTATTGGCTGGACGACTGGACTGCGACCTTACGGAAACGGGGATTTGACTATGGGGGTAATCATTACGATCGGGATCGTATTCACTGTAAGAATTTGGGGAACTGCGTTGACTCCGAGTTGTAGGAGTTGAATCCGTACCACCGCCATATTCATTGGGAACAATATTTAAGTGAATTGGTGGATGATTGTTGTGATTGAGGGGAATGTTTTGGTTATTTGACGTCAGTTGTATTTCATGGCTCTTAAGGTTGGACATGCTTTCTCTTTTCTCGTGAGAACTCAATAATGTGCTTGCCGACCAATGAATTGGACTTTGACCTTTTGAAGGATCCGTGATTGCAGCTATCTTTGTATCTCCGGGACCCCCTGACTTTCTCTGCTGAGTTGTTTTTCGGCAGTACAAAGTGAAAATTACAAACATTCCAGCAAATAGCATAATGAATGCAACACCACAAATGACAATTAGCATGAGGTCAAATGAGTTGAATTTTGCTTGTGATGTGGTATTTTTGGTGTTTTTAACTGATAATGTACTGCCTCCACTGGATCCCACTCCAGAACTGGAGAAAGGCTCTGGTTCTTTTTGTGGTGGCTTAACAACAGCTCGGATGACATTGGACATTTTCCCAGGCTTCCCATAAAAGTCCTTTGCTCGAATAGATATCAAATATGAGTTATATGGCAAAGTAATTGTGACATTCATTTCCACTCCTGACTCAATGTCCCCCTTGACATCTTTAAAAGGTGACCAGTCCTTTTTAGCATTGTCTGGAGCCACAAAGATTTCATATGATGCCGCAACTCCTTGATCCAAATCACTGCCAACTGCTGTAAATTTCAATGTGACCTCTGTATCGCGGACAATAGCAAGAGTCAAATCTCCAATTCGCGTTGGCCTATAAAAGCCAGTTGGGGGTATGTCGCCGATTCGTAGCATTAAAGAGTTTGTAGTGCGTTCAGCAAAAGGTACAATTTTTAGCTGTTGTTTTGGATCTATATGAAAGATGCGAGAACCACAACAAGGTCTTCCTGAAACAATTCCATGTCCGTTTGTCGAAGGAAGTGCTTGGAGATATCTAGCGCGGTAAGGATTTACAAGGACTCTCGCATATATTTCCAATTGCGTAGCAGTTACTCCTGACGGGACAATGAAATATCTCGAGTATACGCCATCATCCGCAGTCATATCGGGATCTGAAAAAAATACAGCTTAAAAACCATGACCTTAAAGAGCCAAAATCTAAAAAAAAAAAAAAAAAAACTGACCTCCATTTCCATTATCCAATAGTCTCACGGTCCACTTTTTGTTACCAGATACAATATGAGCTTCAACATCTGCATTAAGCACTGGAGAAATCTTCTTGTACTTTACCTTTAAACGATAACACAAAACACAAATAAGAATATAATTTTATAAATATTATTTTACAAGCTTACCTCAACATATAAAATCAGAGGAGTGGAACTTAGGTTGGCCGTTTTATCCAAATCAACGTTGGTGTAAATCCGAGCACTCAAATCTTCTGAATTTGTTTTGGTTACTACTTGAACAACTAATGAACAAGAAATACAACCACACGTTATTTACAGATTACATTTAAAAAACAATTTTATTATTTTATTCTTCATTAAAAAATAAACAACTTACAATGACTCTGATGGCTGTCGGCAAGTCTTTCGATTCGATAACGCCAAATCCCAGGCTTAAAAAAAGAATCAACTTTGAGAATGGAGAAAATAAATTTATAAAAGAAAAGTCAAATAAACAGAGTGGGAGAGAAAGTTGAAGAAATAATGTTGTATACAGAAAATGTTTTCCTGAGGGAACGTGTGAAAGCCAAAGAAGTTCTTTACAAATTCCCGATCTGATTTCTCCATTAGAACTCTCAGCTAAGTGCTTCTCAAAAAAATTAACGCCTACTTCACACAAAATCTTTGCGTTTCAATTTGCACCACGTACAAAATGTTTGAAGTTTTTCGGTTTGTAAAATCATCAGTCAATTTTTCTTTGAGTTTGGGTTACAAATGTGGCAATTATTCAGAAAAATTTACAATGTCACCATCTCAAAGAAAAAATCAAAAGTCAAATCACGTTTGCTCTAAAAAAAACTAGGCATCTAAAAACTTGACTTTTTCACATTGGCACTCTTCCGATTCCAGAATTCGCAATGACATACAATAATAACCCTAAATGATCTTGTTTGAAGTTGGGAAAAGGGAAAAGTATCAAAGCTAAAAGCTAATAGGTTTAAAAAAAAAAAACATTTCAAAAATTGTTCCTTACCTCATCAACAAATTTTTCCATTCGGATTGCATTAATGTCGTACCTAAATATTTCATTCATAATAATTTTCACCGTAGTTTTACTTAAATAAGAAATATGTCTTACATGTCAGAAAGCTGAGTATTGTAGACGCTGCCGTCTGGACTAAATAGTTCAATTTCATTGATCTTGGGGTCACCTGAGACATGAAACATTTATTTATAATAAAATTCAATGTGCTTTGTGTTATTAATTATTGTCAACTATTTATAACAAGTTTACCTGGATTTGCTGTATAAATTAAAAGTTCTGCAGGATTCAAGTTCATTCCATAGCTAAAGTTTGATTCAACATAGGATCGAAAGTCTCCAAAATATTCTGCCTGATGAATCTGCAAGAATAGGAAACCATTGAATTAATTTCATTTCGTCTGCCATGGAACAGAACTGGCTTGACCATTTGCCATTACATGAGTTTTCCCATTAGTCAAAACTCAAAGGGAGGAGATGAGGTCAGTTTAGGATTACAATAATCAGTAAATGGTTTATGTATGATGGTGGCTATTAGTTAGTTACTCATGTGACAATCACAAAGTGAAAACACAGTGAGAGCCAGAGTGTGAAAGCGTAATCAAATCTCGCATAGAAAAAACCACTCAACCATCATAAATCCACATTTGGGTACATTAAGAGAAAAACGAAAATTAAACTTGGGCCAAAATTGGATTCCTTTCTACTAGACCGGCATCTACTTATTTACATCTGTTTGTTTGTTGTTCTGTGCGTACATATATGTAATGCAATTTTAGTACAGAGTGGCTGACAAGCGACAAATGAGGAAAATAAATCCTTTCATTCAAATTCAGAACAATAATTATTCAATTCTATACTTTGTTACAAAGATTAAAGTGGAAAATTGTGGTTTGGTGAAAGTTTCTTGGGTCAAAAACTATCCATTATACATATAATGTTGAATGCGTCTTATTGAATGATACTTTTTACAGTCGCTTTGAACTCTAGCTTTGCTTTATTTTATTGCTTGTTCGTGATCCTTTCTAGATTAAACTTATTTATTTATTAACGATGCATAACAATACTAAACGATTACCATTTTTAGCAAAACAGTATAACAGAACTGCACAATTGACAATAATTGTAAGTAGCATGTTTATTCTCACTTGTCTTAAAATATCAGTCATCTCATAAATTTCATATTGTAGTGGTAAACGCAATTTATAAACTTGAATTGTTAATTTTGCACGCCATGCTATATCAATAAAGAATTATCTTTGTTCTCATTCGGCGAATCCACTTTGTTTATTTTTCATTCCTCACGAATATGAATTATGTGTTCCATTGTCAAGTTCAAGCTTCGTGTTAATGATACTGTCATTGTGCAAAAAAAAACTTTTAAAAAATTAGTCAAGAGATGCGGCTAAACTAGGCCACAGCAGATAATTTATATTGTAAATATAACACCCGACTGCTCATTTACAAAATGAAAATTGTCAAAGTAAAAGTTTTTGGGGTGATAAAAAAAGTTACAAATATTGTAAGTGAGAATTACTAGTGTGCCCCATTGAGAATTAGATTTGCCGACACAGACATAAATACATGGTTTACAGAAACTCTGTTTTGCTGAACAATGCAGTATCTCTAGGAAAGATATATTATGATGATAGTCACACAAACATATAGTAGACAGTGCAATATTGTTTGTCTTCATCTATTACTGAAAAAAGTTGGATGTTTTACAGCCAACTACCGATTATAGCAAAAAGCTCCACTTTTCATCGTGTGACAAGTTTTATATACAGAGTAATTTACTGCAATTTACACTTTACAACAATACACGTGTAAATAAACCAGCGTCTATAGTCTCTCAATATTGGACAGCACAGGAAACAATGATTCACCTTGCTGTCTTTCTAGGAAAACTAATGGAACCAAACATTGTAAAATCCATTGTTACAGTTCAGTTTGCTAACTGACCGACTAAACTGAAAAGTATCCCATTCATGTCATTTTTCCCCATTGTAAGAAAATTCACAAGTTTTTGGAAAATAGGAACGAATGAAAGCAGAACTAACTTGCTTTTTCTTTACAAGTTTTACAATTTCTCAATTGAGATAACAATGTTGAAATTTACTTGTTCTTTTATTACTCTAAAGTAACAGCCTATCAACACTTGAATCCTTTTTACACAGAAACATTTTGCATTTAATTTTAGCCACTGCCGTATCACATCATCAATCTGCGGAATTGTTCGCATTCAAGCAGTTTCTTCAAGTCACAAGTAGCTGCTACTTATATATCTAATAATATGTAAAAGCTGTTGAATGCGTTGCTCACTATTTGTTGTCCGCTCTACTTTACTTGACTTTTGGTTCTGCTAATGTGTTTCTTGGCCAAATGCATCTAACGGACTGTGCAATGGAAATGGGTAAACTATTCAAAAGATTTATGTCCTCTGTAAATAATAGGAATAAATTGCCTCGTTTAGTAGCAAGACGACATTTTTTGGCATATCTATACCAGGTCAAGAGGAAAGATTAATAAGATTTTTTATGTCCAAATAAACCATTATATCTATTGTCACTTTTCTTTGTGGTCTCTACTCAAGTAAAACTTAAATGGAACACTTGGTTGTAAATTGCGGAAATAAATCCCACCACCTCTAGGATTTATATCAAATAAGAAAACTTTCCAGTAATTTGTTGTAGATACAAAAATACAAAACTTACTGTCAAGGGCCAAATGGCTGCCAAATCTTCAGTAAAGTATCGCTGAATACTCATGAGGGCGTTTATCTGAAATTGAAACAAGTATTATTGAATGAGATAACTGCCAAATGACAATTCAAACATTTTTTTTGAAAATATATACAACTATATTTTTTTTGTTTACATTAAATGTATTTATATTATTTCATATACATATTTTGTTCTTACCAATTGAATGAAAATTGCCATGTGTGTATTTGGCCCAACGCCTCGTTCTAAAATATATGC